>CM064541.1:9483518-9761450 GCA_032716605.1 Paralithodes platypus | reverse complement strand
TTACGTTCTGGGTCTTATTTAGGCATGAAAATGATCACGTAAACAGCCCTATTTTGGCTAAAAACACCCCGCTGGGCGGTACATATAAATAAACCGCATAGGCCGCTCGTAAGGTGTTAAATATGCGTGGCGGTGGAATGAATGAGAAGCGAAAGAACATTGGCAAGTTTTTTGAGAGAATAAAGTATTACAAGCTTGCACCGAGAGAAACAAAGATGAAAGGAGAGGGTGAAGTGGATTTTGAAATGTGAAAGGTAGAAAGTCTAGAGTAGATGATGGAGTCAGAGCGAAAGAGTGCATGGCTGTTACTGTAAAGGAGCTGAGAGAGATTATAAAAGAGTGGAGAGAGGTGTCATCAAGGCTAATCATGTGGATGCGAATACGGTTTAAACCCTTCAATACTGGTGACGACATTACCATTGTATTCTGGTAACTATTTGACGATTTTATTCAGCTTAGGAAGGACGTCTATCAATCTATGGCTCCAGAATATCTCGATTAATTATTTTAGCTACCATATATCTTTCCTAAACTTCTTAAAATCGTCTAAATGTACCTGAAATAAAATAAAAGAGACGTCGCCGGTACAGAAGTGGTTAAGGGTGAAAGACGGGTATTTGTGAATGCATATAGGCCAGGAAGTGAAAGGACGATAGAGGAGATGGAGAGTTTTGGGGAAAATATGAGGGATTGTCTACAAGGGTTTGAGGAAAATGAAAATGTGGTAGTTTTAGGGGGCCTGAATGCTAGGGTAGGCAATGAATCTGTTGATGGAGTGATAGGTGGTTTTGGTGTGGATGGTGACTGCGAGAGTGGAGAAATAATGTTTGATATATGTGGAGAGTGTAGAATGAGTGTAGGGAATATTTTCTTCAAAATGAGACATATTCACAAGTATGTATGGCATTGCCTTGTGAAGGAAGAAATTGTAGACAGGACATTAATTGATTATGTGTTCGGTGACAAGGGAAAGATTGTGTAAAGTGTTTGATGTGAATGTGCTTAGAGGTGAGGCTGAGGGTATGTCTAATCATTATCTTCTACAAGTACACATAGAGGAAGTGCCAGGAGAGGCTAAATGATAAATGGATGAAAGTGAGAGAGATGGAAGAGAGAGAAATAGAGGATGAATGGCAACAGTTTAAGGAAGGAGTAAAAGCAAGCACAGGAAGTATGTGGTAAAAGGAGAGTAGGTGGCAGAGGTATCAGGAAGGGAAGCGAGTGGTGGAATGATACGGTGAGAAAGGCATTTGAGGAGGAGAGACAGTGGTTTGAGAGGGTTTTAAAGGATGGAAGTGCTGAGGTATGGGAGAGGTACAAGGAGAAAAGGAGGGAGGCAAAACAGAATATTAGAGAGGCTAATATAAGCGCAAATGAGAGGTGGGGTCACAGATTGAGTGTGCATTTTGAGGGACATAACATGTTCTTGAAAGAGGTAAATAGAGTAAGGAAAGGGGATCAAGAGGGAAGAGTCGGTGAAAAATGAATATGTAGAGTTATTAGTGAATGGTGTGCAGGTGAGGAAAAGATATGTTGAGTATTTTTAATCTTTGCTAAATGTAAGAGACGGAAGAGAGGCAGTGATTGAAGCAGTGGCTGATGGAGGTGGGCTACCCAGACGGGAGGGAATGAATGAAAGGATTGAGAAGAATGAGGTGAAAGATGCAGTGAGACAAATGAGAGCAGGTAAAGCAGAAACATATGGATATTTAAACTGTGAAGTGTATTAAGAAGGGTGGCGATGTGATCATTAATTGGCTGGCTGGTGAGAATATTCAATGATTCAATGTGTGCTTTGTTGTGTCAATGGTACCGTTAGACTGGAAGAGTGCATGTATGGTAGTCTGAAATGTCTTTATTCCACCATTTAGGCTTATCATTATGGTCTGTACGCTGTATTGTTTATGGTATACAGTCTTGCAATGCTATTAAGTATGAGATCGTGAGAAATTCCCATGGTGTATTTATGTCGTTATTGTTAATTAGAAAGCTCCAGTCAGTTTCTATAAACATTGCTCTTAGTTCCGAAAGTTTGCTTTCTTGAAATTAGGGACTTCCTCGATGCTGCTATTTGGTTCGTTACTATTGAACATTAAACTGAAAGTTATCTTACGGTGGTCGCTGTTACTGAATTCATCACCAGCATTTAAACTCTCTACCAAGTCTTTTGTTGCGAGTGCAAGGTCAAGTACAGTATTTCCACGGGTCAGAGATTGAACAAATTGAAAAGGTGAGCTTTCTTGCAAGTTGGCATAGAGGTCGTGTCCGGAATGTGAAGTAAGCATATTGCCTCATTTAGTCACTGGTAAATTAAAATCGACAATTATTGCGGTATCTTTTACGTTAGTTATTTCCGCAATTTGTTCGTAAATTCATGCTCAGTTTGCACTGATTGAGCTGGGGATCTGTATATCAATGCTAATGTTATTTTAGTTCCTCGGTTATTTTTGAATAGTACATGAGATATGTCAATACTCACAATTTGAGGTTTCAATATTAAGATGGGGTTAAGACTTTCCTTGATAAATAACAGAAATCCTCCTCCATTTATATTGATTCGACTTTTCTCAAACATTGTATAACCGGGAAGTGTATATTCTGCTAAAAAAGTCTTTGTCTTCCGTATTTAACCAAGATTCTGTAATGCCGATTATGTCATAATATTCTGTAAACAGAATTTCTTCTAGGTCTGAGAATAAATTGCGATTGCTACGAGCATTTACATAGAACAACTTAAGAGTATTAGAGTTAGATATTACTGACTGCGTATTGTCCGAATTTGTGATTCTTATTTGACTTACACTACCTTGCCTGGCTGCCCCCAGTTGACCCCGTTTTTTTAATAGAATTCCTTGACTGCATCGTTCAGCAGACGGCCAAGACGTGCAACTTCTACTTGGTTGAGATAGACGCCGTCTCCGGAAAATATAAATTTATCATAGTAACAATTATCCCAAGTGTCGACAAAACCAATGTCCTCCTTCCTGCAGAGTTTGGAAAGTCGGTGATTTGTACAGGTAGCTATGTTGTAGAATCGGTTCTCTACATCAATTTGTGGAATAATACTTGAAATTATAATTTTATTAGTCTTTTCCTTGAATGACCTGATCAGCTGCAGAAATTTGCGTAATAGATCCTCTGATTGCGTCCGTTGGAAATCATTAGATCCAACGTGGATGATGAACACGGTTTTTATGGGAGCCAGCCTGGACACTTCATCCATGGCAGTGACAACGTCGTCCACAATGCCACCCGGGATACAGAAACGCTTTCTGGTCCTGGGTACCTTGGCCCTTGCATAGAACTCTGTTAGATGGCCGAAGACCATGGAGTCGCCCACAAGCCAAACTTCTTGAGTTTCCTCTTCGTCGTCAGTAACAAGAATTTTGAAACAGTTTTGACATGTTGAATCATCAGTATATGAGTGGATAGGACTGGAGGTACAGTTGAGATCATTAATGAATATTAGAAAGAGAACTGGAGACAGAACAGAACCCTGAGGAACACTGAAGTTGATAGATTGAGGAAGTGAGTGATGGCCATCCACAATCATAACTATGGAATGGCCAAAAAAGAACATTGAGAACTATTGGCGGTGGTGAACATTGAAATCTCCTAAGATGGAGATTTCTGCGAAAGGAGAGATGGATAGAATGTTTTCCATTTTATAAGTTAGATGGTAGATGAATTTTGGATGGTCAGTAGAATTAGGGGAGAGATAAACAATACAGACATATTTAGTTTGAGAGTGACAAGAAAGCTATAACCAGAGAGTTGAGAATTCAAAAGAATCAAATTAGGGAAGACAAGAAAAAGCAAGATTGTTGCGCATATATACACAACATCAACCTTTGGCTTAACACTGAGGATAGAGATAGTAGGATGATACAGAGAAGGGTTTGCTGTCCGTAGTCTCAGACCACTGGGTTTCGGTGAGAAAGAGAAGATCAGGGTTGGCAGAGGAGAGGTGGTGTTCCACAGAGTAGAAGTTAGAGGAAAGGCCACGAACGTTGCAGAACTTAATATTAAGAGGAGAAGGTCCAGAGCATTTTGATAGATTGGCAACAGGGGCCAAACCACTGGGGGCATTTCTGCACCCCCCATCCCCCAACGCCCCACCCCCCTGGACTCAGAGCCAGGTCGTTGATCAGTCATTTCATACATTTTGAAAAGGTAGTATAGTACAGTGTTATTCAACCTTTTCTAAGTTCATGCACCCTTCCGGGAGCCTTTCAGAAACTCATGTACCCTTTGATTGTTTACGTCATACGCACGCGTATTTAATTTATATTAGACGTGTCACTGGCGTGCCATACACCACCACAACGATATTACATCTTCGACATGTCTCTAGTCTAAAACTCGTTGTGAGAGGTATATCAAAATAATTATACTTTTCCCCACACTTTCGGCTGTATCTGCCTATTTGGGTGGGTTGGTTCTTTATATTTGGCTAGTTTTATACTGAATGTAATATACAATTATACTGCATAGGTTTATAATACTATAACTGCAATATACATAAATTCTTCCATTACGAGTACACTTACAGTTTTCATCCTAAAACATCTTTGCTTACTGTGCACTCCAATGTACAATGGTCATGCTATGTACCCCTTCATGCACCCCATTGTTTCCATGTACCTTTTGAAAAAACTCATGCATCCTGGGGTGCACCATGCACACAGGTTGCTAATCACTGGTGTAGTATATAAGGTGTTTGTGGTATAGTATATAGTCTAGTCGCCAGAAGGCTTATCGTGAACCCCCCGGAAATCAACTTTTAATTGGCATTTTTATATACAAAATTATCCATAGAAAACGAATTTGCTTGTTAACACTTCGAAAAAATGTCCCACGTACCCTTTATCGGCTCACAAAGTACCGTGAGTGGGACGGTCGGGAGCGCCATAAAGTGGATTTACTGTGACCCTAACACGGTCAAATAACACATCAATTCTGGGGTTTTTAAGGTCGCTGAGTCCGAAAATGGAATTATTTTTATCATTTAATGGTTTATTTACTTAACAGAGGTTTTATCACGGAAAAATAATGTCGTTATTGAAGTTAATGAGTCTGTTTTCTTGAACATATTGCTTGATATATTTTTTTCCTGACTTTTGACCGGACTCAGAAGTCTTCATAACTTTCGTAAAATGCATCCGAGTCAGCTTCATCCATTTCTTGCTCTTCTTCCTTTTCCTCATCTTCGTTATCACAGGAATCCAGGAGATCAATCAGTGACACTGGTAGGATGGGACCGTAAGACCACATCGGTTCCAACACACCAGTGTCAGTCCTCACCCATCCCTGTCCATCATCATAGGGGTTTGGTATATCTAGAATGCTTTCAGCAGCACGTTTGTATATTGCAACGCGATGGTTCACACGTTGAATATGCGGCTTCAGAGCAAAAAAACAGGGGGGAAGGCGAGCCAGGTCAATCTTTGATTTTGAAATGAGTTTTTTGTCCTCTCCTACCATCTTACGAAGCAGCTTTGCACGAACCACATCAACGGAAGACTCACGACTCTGTTTATACATCAGGCAGGTGAATTGTTCCAACTGTTTCAACACTTCAGGCCTGACATTCCAGTTGTCACCTAGCTGTCGAAAGGCACTGTGAAACCTGGGGGTCTTCTCCAACTTCTTCAGGGGCCTCACCTTCCCCATACCTTTGAAGGCACTTGTGCAGTTCTCTCCAGTGAATACATAGAATCCAAAAAGAGTGGCACAATAGTCTTCACCCAGAGATTGTGCGAGTTCGGAGACGTTGACAAGTTTTCTATGTTTACCTGATCCTGTGTCCAGGTATACATTTAGTTTAACCCGTACAGCCCCAGCGACGCGTCTGACGCGTCGGCGATGTATGTAACGCACAGCCCCAGCGACGCGTCTGACGAGTCACCCTAATTGCTCCGACCGTAACCTCAGGTGTAGCCACTCTAGAGGGCTCAGATTTGTATGGGAACTGTGTACATATCCCACGCAACCGTGCCGATGGTTGAAAACTCAAAGTCCACGTGCGTGCGCGTGAGCGCGCAATAACCTGTTTTTTTTGGGTAATTGCCTTCAATTTTTTACTCTTGTAAAATACGTTTTCGGGGGCTCTGTAGGACCATTCTTTAAGCTTTTTGAGCGTTTTTTCGTGGTTTTTCCTTCATTCCTAACCCATTCGCTATTGTTTCTGGAATAAAACCATTTTTTGAAATCCGGCCGGGTTCTGGTGAACAAACATTACAAAACTAGCCGGGGCTCCACGGGTTAATGGTGTGAGCATGGTGAAGAAGAATCGTAAAGATGTCAGTGTCAGGACTCCTTACAACAGCACTCGTGTATCCCAGCAGAGCAGCGTGGTGGAGGTACAATACCACTCTGGAGTCCATCTCCTCCTGGTTACTATTGATTGTAGAGAGCTCATGAACCTCAACCTAAAGCATAAATTATAATTAAAGCCTTGAAATGTACAGTTGCGGGCACAGATCTGTTAATGTTTGGGGCACATAAAAAGATACATAATATACACCTACATATAATTTCGCATCCAATTACTATTTATTCTACATACTGGTGGAAACAATACTTCAGCAAGAATTATATATTAAATAATTTAAAAATAATTATGTTATTAAACAATTATTGAACGAAAATAGGCAAGAAGTACTGAATACTGTGGCAAGAATTAAGGCCAATGACTTTACAGTTGAAGAAAAATAAGAGGGACAACTATGAACAATTATCACTCTCAGTTCACATGACAGATCGAATAAGTTTCCCACCTGGTTGTTAGAGGAAACAAGTTGGTAAGCTCTCCCCTCTACGATCAACACTGCCATCTTGGTTTTCGCCAACCTTGAAGTCGCATGTTGATCCCTCCATACTCGCAGTAACAGGTGACATAGCTGTTTTTTGTTATCATCATTGGCAAGGAACGTCGTGAAATCATATGTCCTCTGGTTGCGGGTCCATCCACGATGATCTTCTCTGAGCTACCTCGCTTCATTCTCTCCTGGGCTTTGATAGATTGTGGGTGATAACTGTCTGTCGAAAATAGGAAGTGTTTCTTCTCCACCATATGATCAAAAACTTGTAGACATATTTCACCAAAGGTAGGGGGAAGGTTGGAAAGGGCATGGAACAGTGCCATGCCGTCCTGGATGAACAAGGAGTTTTGGGGATATGGCAGATCTTCGGGGATGACATCTTCCTGAAGGTAATGTAGCATAGCGGCTTTGTTTGTCTTGGAGAAGAAGCCGTCTGGTGTCCCAAGGCTGGGGGGCACAGGCATCAGGCAGTATGACATAACTTTATCCAAGTCCAGAGGCTCATCTATACATTGCGATTTCAGAAGTAGCATGAAGGCGAGATTGCTCTGTGCCTGATATTGGATGGCCTTTCCTTGTGATGATGTAAGAGTGACTTTCTTGTTACAAACTTTCATTGTCTTAAGTTTTTTCCTTTTTACTGGGTAAAAAAAACTTGGCACTCCACTTTGTAGGTGGCAAATGAAATCTTTTTTTTGCTACTTTTCCCACATCTGCTTCAAGCAACTCCTTCTCTACATCTCTGGGGACTGGGGCACCAGATGCTATGGAGTAGAGCCTGTCCTTATCCGAGATGGTAAAACTCGACACAGGTCTTGCCCGATAAAGAATACGAGACTTTAATTTTTTTCGCTTAATTCCCCGCCTTCTTGGGCAGTCATTAGAATGCTGAGAAACCTAACGAGGTCTGGAGGTAGAAGTTTTTCTGCATTGAGGTCCATGTCGTTTGCTACAGGTGGCCATGGCAGAGCTTTGGACTCTCTGAAAATGTGTAGAATATGTCCTCGAAGAAGGAGTGCTACATCTTCATACTTATCTATCCTATTGAGGTAAGCTTGTGCCAGAGCATCAGAAACGGTGATCTTTGAAGTGTATACAAGCCAGAATGATATCACACCATCTATGTCTCTGTTAATCTTGGTGAAGGATATATGGTCATTTATTGGGTCATTTTGTAGATGTTTTAACAGCTTCTCTGATCGGTAATTCGGATTTTCATATCCATTTTGTCTTGGCTCTTCAACATAGATCAAACGCAGGGAAGAGAGTTGTAGCACCTCATTCTGCAGGACCACGTGGGTTTGAATGGGATTTAATACACAGGTAAAAGCTTGCTTGTGGGCATCTGACAAATGATTGTGTTCAGATGCAAGTTACGTTAACCCTTATTTAGCGGGCTAGGCGGTCTATTTGACCGTAGCGCCCAGCGTTTTTTTTTTACCCTAAATAGGGTTGTTTACATGATCATTTTCATGCCTAAATAAGACCCAGAACGTTAAACAAGTGTCTATCCCTGAAAGGGCGTAAACAGAGCTTTCCAATGACACCCGAACCATCCTTGTACGACCACTGGTTCTCTTGCAACGATCGTGCAACACGAGTGCAAAAACCCTGTAATTAGGTAATTTCCCTACATAATTCCCTGTGTATCGAGTGAGAAAGGAGGGGGGAAAGTAGAATACAGTTCAGTATGTCCACGGTGGTCGTGGGAAGCGGTCATAGTGTTGCTACGCTCCTCACACCGCTTAGCTCTCTCTCTCAGCAACATTACGTGGTGAAAATGGCGAACGACATAAGTTGTGAACCGCCACATAGTCCAAATTTATTTCACACGACATAAGTTGCGCGCCGACAGTTAAGAGTTAAAATGCATAAAAAGGAATCTATGGAAAGATCAATTAAATCACTGCAAGATTTAATACAATAAAAAGATGCTTCAATACAGTTACTCTAAACAACAATAAACTCTTCACTCCTATCTGAAAGAAAGTGAAGTATAGTCCTACAGCATAGACCTGGAAACTTCTGAAGAAAGTCTGATGCTCATAAGATGCTCGTACTGATTTAGAACTATACAAAGGCAGGAGGCAGGACACCACACGTGTAAATCGAATACACTAAAAGATAGGACATATAATGTTAACTGACACGAGAATACTATAAATGCGCAACGGTATCAATGCTCGACACTAAAAGAAGTAATTGCTCAGCAACAACCTAGACTAATAAATGCTGTGAATAATAATGCGCACATATCAAAGAGCTTATATTAAATACTAACAAGTGTATACTCGATTAATAATGTCTAGCTAGGATACTCTAGGTAAGGAACTGGGGTTGAGCAAGACAGGCTCGTAGCCTAGCGATGTCCTTAAGACTGCATCCTTTAAGTTACGTTAATTGACTAGGGGGCTCTCTCGATAGATCCAGATCACAAGTATCTGGTCCTATCCTGGCGACCCTCTAAAGACAAGCAAAGAGGCAGCAAAGTGTGGAACTGGTACAGGCCAAAACCCTCAGTCAACACAATGCTGCACTTGCAAAGGACGCAACCGAAAAGACAACCCAGGCTACCACAGGACCGGTCGAAGTTGTGTAGGTATAAGCAAACCGTACACACATCGGAGACAACGACTACAGTTACCTTATCCCGGTCTAGCATTAAATAAAAGAGCAGAAACACTAAATCAATAATGGAGACACACAAAGTTCTTAACCTATACTAAGTAATAACCCTCAAACCTATTCTAAGTACATGTAAATATCTCTGAGGACGGCGCATGCAATACAATGGGCCGGCTATGAACACTGTATGCAGAACCCAAGGGGAGTGTTGTGCAGTTAATAAAGGTTAGAGAATGGAAAGAGAGAATCGAGTGAGAGAAACGGTGATAAAGGTCGTGATCGGGAGAGAGTATGCAAAAGGATGTTAGAAGCACGCACGCCAAGCCTGTCCTGATGAGGACAGCTTATCCTGGGGACCCTCATGGAGGAGGTAAGTTACACAGGAGACTGCAAAGGCGCGATGGTCGGCCAATCACGGGCCGAGACGTCACAAGACAGCAGGCGTCATAGGACACAGCCAGACACGCCGTCCAATGGCGAGCGAGAGGCAGGAATGCACCTGTACATACAGACACTTACTACCTCCTCGCTCTGAAAGTCTTTCTCATTCACACGCTGGTACTATTATCACTACTGTTGATATAAAATATAACCCGTTGTCACAGACGAAAACAAAGACCACCACTGGACTGTATGTGACAATGCGATTACTAGGAAAGAAAGAACAACATTCTCTGATAACTGTAGCCCATTTCGATGTCCCTGGCGAGCGCTAGTGGCCAACGAGAGGCGATTCTGCCAACGCTGGTAGAAGTCACACCCCGCCCAAGATATGGGACGCTCAACATTAGGCGTGCACCATATCTGACAAGGCAGAATGCCGACAAGACCCGCCACACCTAGCCACTCCACCAGAAATGAAATGCAAAGCTCAATCTTAAATAAAACAACATATTAGCACAAAGAAAATCTTACAACCCCTCCCAAACACAATAGTATAATTTAGCCTGCTATGCTCCCTGAGCGAGCTTCACAGAGCCCAGCCTACTAAGTGAAAGACATGTTCAACTTAGGACTTTAGCTATAACATTGGCAACTTACAATTAACTATAAAAAAGAAAGAGTTTTTACGTGATTTTTGATTTAATTTTAATGTTGTTTTTGACGGCTGCTCTACAGGGGCAAGCCTGGTTTTTCTCCACTCAAACCCACACACCTGTGGTGATCTACGCCGGATCCTCCACCCTCGACAAACAGTCTGCAATCACACTCTCACAACCGGCAATATGGCGAATGTCTAGATTGTATTCTTGCAACATGAGTGACCAACGTGTCAGCCTCATATTCCGGTTGTGGAATTGGTTCAGAAATTTAAGAGGGTGGTGGTCGGTGTAAATCACCACGACAATACTTCAAAGTGCCTGAGCGCCAACACTATTGCCAGCAGTTCTTTCTCCACCACAGAGTAGTTTTTCTGAGCGGAATTAAACTTCTTGGAAAAGAAACTGACTGGATGCTCCAAACCTTCCTCGTCTGTTTGCATTAAGACGGCACCAGCCCCTACACCGCTGGCATCTGTTGCCAGCTGGAATGGTCTTTCAAAGTCAGGGGCCCTGAGGATTGAGTGAGTGCATAGTAGGTGCTTGACCAGCGAAAAAGCCCTTTCACACTCAGGTGCCCACTTGAACTTTTTCTCTTTTGCTAGCAAATCTGTCAGGGGAGCTAACACAGTAGAATAACCCCGAATGAAGCGGCGATAGTAACCGATCATGCCCAAAAATCTCATAATCTGCTGCTTGGTGGACGGCCTGGGGAACTGGTTAATAGCCTGTATCTTGTTTTTGGGGGGGCACACCTGGCCTAACCCGACCACAAACCCAAGATACTGCACAGTTGCCCGGACAAAGTCGCACTTGCCCAGATTGACCACCAAGCTGGCCTCACTGAGCTTCCGAAACAAGGCTTCTATGTGCTCACAGTACCTCTCAAAGTTGTCATCGTAGATTATAACGTCATCTAGGTAGACAGTGCAGTTAGGGATGTCAGCTACTAACACATTCATAAGACTCTGGAAGGTTGCTGGGGCATTTTTAAGGCCATACGGCATCACATTGCAACGATAAGGTGTTCCCATCAACCACAAACCCGCATACCCCCTTCGCCCGCTCAGACAAAGGCACCTGCCAGTAGCCTTTCACTAGGTTTACCTTAGTTAGAAACTGTGCCTTACCAATCTTGTCTACACTATCGTCAACACAGGGAAGGGGATAAGCATTGGTGGGAGTCAACCCGTTCAATCTCCGAAAGTCAATGCAGAAGCAAACCTTCCCGTCAGGCTTCGGCTGCAGAGTGACAGGAGATGTCCACCTAACTGCCCCCTTCTCCATCAGCATATACTCTAACTCCGCTCTGAGGGCTGGGAGTTTAATGGGTGGAATTCTGTAGGGTACTGATTTAAAGGGGGGTGATCTCCCACGTCCACGTCATGCACCACTCGAGTTGTGAGGCCTGGATGCTCTGCAAACACAGTGGGGTATGAAGCAAACAGGCGCTGCACGGCTGCACGCTGTTGCTCAGGCAGGTGCACTAGAGCATCGTCAGCCACCTGTCTGGAGTTCCCCACCCACTGGTCAGCAGAGACATGACACTCCCAGTTATCCTCCACTGGGCTTCACTGTCCCTCAATCCTTCTCCTCCATGACCGCTGCAGGTCAACACAGGGACAGCGAGAGGCTCAGGGGGGCGCCTCACAAACTCTTTCACCAGATTCACATGGCACAGCTGATTCTTTTTACGCCTATCTGGAGTAGCCACAAGATAGTCTAGGTCAGAGATATTTTTTACCACCTTATAAGGACCAGCGTACTTGGCAGACAACGGATGACCTGGCAGAGGTAACAGAATCAACACCTCCTGCCCCACCTTAAACTCCCGGAGTTTTGTCTTCTCATCGTACCTGTCCTTCATAAGTGCTTGCGACCCTACCAAATACCTACCTGCCAACTCTAGGCTTCTCAGCATTCTCTCTCTACTCTCGAGGACATACTTTAACATGGAACATGGTTTTGCTGTGCCCTCCCAGATTTCTCTAACCATGTTGAGGGGGCCTCTGACCTGTCCGAAAACTAACTCATTGAGACTGAACCCTAGGCTTTCACCAGGTACCTCCCGAGCAGCGAATAATACATAGGGCAACCCAAGATCCCAATCCTTGCCATTCTCAACACAGTAACAACGCAGCATGCTTTTCAGAGTCGAGTGCCACCTCTCCAACACCCCTTGACTCTCTGGGTGATAGGCTGAAGAGACATCTGTACTGATACCGTGCTGCTGCATGGTCTGTTTGAAAAGGTTAGAAGTAAAGTTGGACCCTTGGTCTGACTGCAATTCCTGCGGGTACCCGTACCTAGAACAGTACAATAGCAAGTTACGAACAACAGTCTTAGCAGTACCATTTCGCATGGGGTATGCATCCGGATAACGAGTGGCAACATCCATGATTGTGAGGAGGAACTTGTTGCCTGCACTAGTATACGGGGTAGAGGGCCAACCATGTCGATTATAACCTTACTGAATGGTGGCCCGATTACAGCAATAGGGTGTAACGGAACCTTGGGAATACACTGGTTTGGTTTACCTACTGTCTGGCAGGTACTGCACATTGCCACCCATGACGCCACATGTGCCTTCATACCTGGCCACCAAAACAATTTCGCCAATGCTGCTACTGTCTTACGTACACCCAAATGCCCTGCCAACGGTGCATCATGCGCCAACCTCAGTAGGCTATCACGGCAAACACTAGGCACTACCAACTGGTCAACCACTCTCGACCCACCCTCCCAAATCCGTCTGGGATCTAGAGAACGCCTGTACAATATGCCCTCCACACGAAAGAAGTCCCCCGGCATTGCGTCCCCCATCCTCATCAAGTTCCAGCGCACCGTTACTACACTTCTGAAACTCAGGAATATCTATCTGCAGCCGACATATATCCGAAGGAGCCAATCTATCTAAGTGCTCCCGGAGCAACTTATGGCTTCCCCCGATACTGGACTGTTCGATCCTATCTTGCTTAAGTGTGTAACGTTGCTGTCTCGGAGTTTTCTCACGCCCTACCTCCTCACCAAGTGTGACAGGTTCTGGGGCCACTCCGGACCTAAACATTGGTGCTATTACTGAGTCGCCAAGAAGAGCCGCTGGATCAAAACTCACAAAACTTCTCCCAACTTTAGCTTTCTCCTTCCGACCATTCCTCCGCTGGTCTAGAGACTGAGGAATAGGATGTGACACCTTAGATGCACGAGATCGGGTGACAACACACGCCATCTGCTGTAATTGACACCTCTCGACCAACTCGTGCCCCTCCCTACTCACGTCGGCCGCCCTCTCGGCAACGACTAAGGGTGGAACCTCAGAAGTAGGCACCGCAAAGTCGTTGCCGAGAAGAAGGTCGACGCCCTCTACTGGCAGTTTCTCTACGATTCCAACATCTATCTCTCGTGTCACACCATCAACCTCCAGCTCCACTCGAACCAACGGGTATGACCGTGTAGCATTAATACCCTGCAACACAGCTACCCGTGCAGCGTTTATAGGTTGGCCTGTTAAGTTTTTCATCAGAGTCTGGCATGCACCTGTATCACGCAACAACTCCCACCCATGCTTGCAACCAGCCCAACTCACGCAGCCACGCCCTCTATGGTCGCAAAAAGCATCACGGACAGGTTTCGAGCCTTCCGGACACTTCTTCACTGGCTGTGCCCCCGCATCTGACATATCACCCCGGGTAAACGCAGAAGACCTCAGAGACACCCCAATGTTGCTAGCCAAAGACACGACTGCTTCAGGTTGGTTACTAGGGCAGGAACGTGCAAAATGCCCCTTTTTATGACACTTAAAACACTCTACTTCACCCTTGGACTTCCCCTGAGGTGGGGAAGGGCCCTGACCTTTCTTAAACGGGACGGTTTTTGGTTTGTGATCAAAATTAGTATCATTGCTCTTACTTTTGTTATTAAATGTTGCATCACTGACTCGGGGGGGGGGGGGGGGGGGGGGGGGGGGGGGAGTGTTGCGCCCCTTGTTAACTGCATCAGTCCGTTGTGCAGACCCGCACCCACGAATCGGCGATAATCTCAGGTCAGCCAACTCAGCTGCCTCTTGTAGAGTTTTAGGATGTTTCTCTTTGAGGTTCAAAGTTAGGTCGCCGCCTGTGCACTTAAAAAATTGCTCTAGAAGGAATAACTGCTCAAGCTCTTCGAACGTCGTCATCTTCTCTGACCTCAGCCAATTTCTCAAAGCATCAGACAGTTCCCGGGCATGTTCTAGAAAAGTTAACTCACGACCCTTCGTAACACCCCGAAACTTCAACCTATATGTCTCTGGTTGTAACTCGTACGCCCGCAGAACAGCTTCCTTCAATACCTCATAATCGATGCAAGACTCCAAGGGCAACGCATCATATGCCTTGAGTCCTTTGCCAACCAACCTAGAGGAAACAAGGGCTGCCCACTTAACCTCGGGCCATTGGTGCTCCCGGCACTTCTTCTCAAACCGAGGAAAAAACTTGGTGACACCCGACTCGTCAAATGCAGGGACTAACTTAAGAAGGTGCGATAAAGACTGATCAAGACCTCGATTCCCAGAACCGAGATGCTGCCCTGTCGACTCCACCCGAGACTTCTCAAGCTCTATGTCTGCACAGTACTTCGTAGCCTCAACCTGAAGCTCAGCCTCACGTATGGCCTTTCTCTCCTCAGCCTGAATCCTAAGCTCAGATTCCCGCTGCTGCTGCTGCTGCCTGAGCTCAGCCTCATGCTTTCGCTGCTCGAGCTCAGCCTCATACTTTCGTTGCTCGAGCTCCACCTCATGCTTTCGCTGCTCGAGTTTGGCGAGTTCGAGCTGAAACAACATCTCGGAAGACAAACCCTGAGGAGGGGGTGCTACTATTGGGGACCCACCCCGTGAATCACCTAGAGGCATACCCAACCGCCAGCGGGCATCGGCCTGCGGGAATGTACCCGGTTCCGGAGCCCGAGGGGGCGCCATGATAGGAGTCGAGTGGAATGGGGGCTGGGCAGAAGGTGCCCCAGCTCCCGCTCCACCCGAAGCCCCATGCACCCCACCGAGTACCCAGGCAACCAGCTCACCTCTCGACAAACCGCTAGTACCGGGCAACCCTAAGACTGTGGCTACACACTTGCAGTCCGTACCGATCTAGCCCCGACACCCGATCCGCCGACACAGGCTCCTCAAAAAAAATCCGAGCATCCTCCTCATTGTTCACCACCCGAATGCCGTTAGACAACTCCACCTTCTCCACCTCCTCGCCTGCTTCCCGTACTGTGTCCTTACTGTGCACTGATCCGTCATTCGACATAGTGTCCACCGGAAATCCTCAACGTTTATAAAAAAAAAAAAAGTACCTAAACTCTCATGTAGCACTATTCACTCCAAAAAAAATGGAAGACAACTCAAGTGCTATACTACGTTGCCAAAAAAAAATTCTGTGTCCAAAATATTCCTCAAAAACAAATGTCCACTGCCAAACTGTGAGAAATAACAATCGACCCCCAAACGGTGATTAACAAAAAAAAAGAAAAATCTCCACAAAAAATATCCTGCAATTATTTCTTAGTTCACTAAATCCTAGACTAAGGTCGCCATTTGTTATGACGACTAAGATAAGATACTAGGCAAGGTCGCCATTTGTTACGACCAGGACTACGAATAAAACAAGGGCACTCAATGATAGGACTAGTAATAGGGCACTATGCAACAACGGTACGCTAGATCCAAACCCTCGAACTTATATGCCGGCGAACAAAACACCTATACCCTCCAGGTTAATCTGCGATAGCAGGGTATCCTTAACTGGGCATAAATGTACTCTACTTCAGGCTAACCTTCACTGGTATAGCCTGATTACAAACCAGATGCAAGTTACGTTAAAATGCATAAAAAGGAATCTATGGAAAGATCAATTAAATCACTGCAAGATTTAATACAATAAAAAGATGCTTCAATACAGTTACTCTAAACAACAATAAACTCTTCACTCCTATCTGAAAGAAAGTGAAGTATAGTCCTACAGCATAGAACTGGAAACTTCTGAAGAAAGTCTGATGCTCATAAGATGCTCGTACTGATTTAGAACTATATAAAGGCAGGAGGCAGGACACCACACGTGTAAATCGAATACGCTAAAAGATAGGACATATAATGTTAACTGACACGAGAATACTATAAATGCGCAACGGTAGCAATGCTCGACACTAAAAGAAGTACTTCCTCATCAACGAAACAGTCTGCTATGGTTGTGCGGCTCAGCAACAACCTAGACTAATAAATGCTGTGAATAATAATGCGCACATATCAAAGAGCTTATATTAAATACAAACAAGTGTCTACTCGATTAATAATGTCTAGCTGGGATACTCTAGGTAAGGAACTGGGGTTGAGCAAGACAGGCTCGTAGCCTAGCGATGTCCTTAAGACTGCATCCTTTAAGTTACGTTAATTGACTAGGGGGCTCTCTCGATAGATCCAGATCACAAGTATCTGGTTCTATCATGGTGACCCTCTAAAGACCAGCAAAGAGGCAGCAAAGTGTGGAACTGGTACAGGCCAAAACCCTCAGTCAACACAATGTTGCACTCGCAAAGGACGCAACCGAAAAGACAACCCCGGCTACCACAGGATCGGTCGAAGTCGTGTAGGTATAAGCAAACCGTACACACATCGGAGACAACGACGACAGTTACCTTATCCCAGTCTAGCATTAAATAAAAGAGCAGAAACACTAAATCTATAATGGAGACACACAAAGTTCTTAACCTATATTAACTAAGAACCCTCAAACCTATTCTAAGTACATGTAAATATCTCTGAGGACGGCGCATGCAATACAATGGGCCGGCTATGAAAACCGTATGCAGAACCCAAGGGGAGTGTTGTGCAGTTAATAAAGGTTAGAGTATGGAAAGAGAGAATCGAGTGAGAGAAACTGTGATAAAGGTGGTGATCGAGAGAGAGTATGCAATGGGATGTTAGAAGCACGCGCGCCAAGCCTGTCCTGACGACGACAGCTCCTGGGGACCCTCATGGAGGAGGTAAGTTACACATGAGACCGCAAAGGCGCGATGGTCGGCCAAACACGGGCCGAGACGTCACAAGACAGCAGGCGTCATAGGACACAGCCAGACACGCCGTCCAATGGCGAGCGAGAGGCAGGAATGCACCCGTACATACAGACACATACTACCTCCTTGCTCTGAAAGTCTTTCTCATTCACACGCTGGTACTATTATCACTACTGTTGATATAAAATATAACCCGTTGTCACAGACGAAAACAAAGCCCACCACTGGACTGTCTGTGACAATGCGATTACTAGGAAAGAAAGAACAACATTCTCTGATAACTGTAGCCCATTTCGATGTCCCTGGCGAGCGCTAGTGGCCAACGAGAGGCGATTCTGCTAACGCTGGTAGACGTCACAAGGAGGATACAGAAAAGGGCTTGCTGTCAGTAGTCCCAGACAACTGTGTTTCAGTGAGAAAGAGAAGATCAGGGTTGGCAGAGGAGAGGTGGTGTTCCACAGAGTGGAAGTTAGATGAACGGCCACGAATGTTGCAGAACTTAACGATAAGAGGAGAAGGTGGTAGTCCAGAGCATTTTGGTAGGTCGGCAACAGGGGATAAACCATTGGGGCATTTCTGTCCCCCCCCCCCCCCCCTCCCGGAACTCCGAGCCAGGTCATTCATCAGTCATTTGAGACATGTTGAAAAGGTAGTGTAGTATGTAAGGTGTTTGTGGTATAGTGTGTTGAAAGAGAGAGAAGGTACTGGTGTGGCATGAAAGGTATCAGCAAAGAAGTCCAGGCCTGTAGCACTCCCCGGGAGTACTGTGTGTTGGCTGGTGCCTACAGCCTCCACACAGTGCACGCGTGTGTGTGTGTGTGTGTGTGTGTGTGTGTGTGTGTGTGTGTGTGTGTGTGTGTGTGTGTGTGTGTGTGTGTGTGAGACCTGGTAATGTTCACTGTTGTTATCTTTATGACCAAGCTCCAGGGAAATTAGCACAGTATATCCATAAAACCTACTCAGACTACCAGGTGATTACATTTCGTACGCGTGTAAACCGTAACATGGGATCACCATTAATGATGTGTAACTTACATATGCGATAAAAGGTATATGCTATTTTGAGAGAAATATTTTTGTGTTTTTGTATTTAGCAATTACTTATGAATTGTACTTCGGCATCTATCTCGAATAAAAGTGCCTTTGTGATAAACGGTTAAACTGTCTTCTTTACTCTATCAATGGTCCACAAGGTTTTTATGTAAACATTATTAGGATGGCTTTGATTCACTGATATTTTTAGAGGAGGTGTGAAGTTTTTCGCTTGAACAGGTTTCAATAACTAATAGTTTAATTAATATATTGTAACTTTTAATCTTTTTTCTTTGTGAATGCTTTCATTATAGTTTAATTATATGAATGTGGTTTCTTGTTCTGCCTTTACATTGACTTTATGGTCTTATATCGGAATTTACATTTGGACCAGGAGATAAGTTACAGATTGCATATGAATCCTTAAGAGCTTGTGTAACAAGTGGCACAGTGCGTCCTTGTATTGAATATTGTTCACATGTGTGGGGAGGATCCTTTCACACCGCACTCCTAGACAAAGTAGAAAGGAAAGCCTTCCATATCATTGACTCCCTTCCACTCACCAACTCTCTGCTATCTCTCTCTCTTCGCTGCAATGTTACATCAATCTCACTATTCTATCATTATTACAATAATCAGTGTTCCTCAGAGGTCTCCCAGTGTATACCACCTCCTCTACGTAGGGTACGTAGTACCCGTCTTGCAACACAATCCCACTCCTCTTCTGTGCAACTCTCCAACTCAAGAGTGAAACGATACTCCCAATCTTTCTTCTATTCAACAGCTGAGCTCTGGAACTCTCTCCCTGAATCCATCTTTCCTTCATCCCATGACTTATATTGCTTCAAACTCTGTGTGTCCAGACATTTTGGCTCGAATATTCCTTGATTTTGGTCCTGTCACTCTTTCAAATCTGGGAGAGGCACTTGTCACAGGCAGTTTTGCCTTTTGTCTCCCTCATCGACATAGAAAAAAGAAAAAGAAAACAGTTGTGGATGGCCATCGCTCATTTCCTCAACCTTTCAGCTCCGGTGTTCCTCACGGTTCTGTCTCCAGTTTTCTTTAAAATATTGATTAAAGATCTCTTCCAGTGTACTATTAGTCCTATCCACTCATGTGCTGATGACTCTACTTTACACTATTCAATGAGTTCGTCACAGCAACCCAGCACGCAATAATTCCAAAAGTCATGTGACGATGCCATAGCACACCTATCTTCTGATCTATCAATTATTTCTGATTGTGGCAGAGAAATTCTTGTTACTTTCAAAAGCCTCCAAGACCCAATCTACTCATCACAATCTTCCAAAAAGCTAATAATAACTCTTTAACAATACACATATCAACCCCTCGTCTTTTCTCAATATTCTTGGTGTGTCTTTTTCATCAGATCTTTCATGGAAAGATCATATTACTACTCTTGCTAAGGTATCTTCCCAGAAGTTAGGTGTGCTCAACTGTCTCTGTGGGTTCTTCACCCCCCGCACAGATTCTTGCTCTGTATAGGGGCACAGTGCGCCCATGTATTGAATACTGTTAGCACATGAGGGGAGGTTCACCCATACAGCACTTCTCGAAAGAGTAGAGTCAAAAGCTGTTCACCTCATCAACTCACTTATTGGGGAGAATGTAGGCACCAATCGAGCAGAGCAGTACCCAGGGGACGCCACATGGGCATATGATAAGGAGTTGCTGGAAAACCTGTTTAATTTGCATGGCTTCCCCCACTGTTTCTATTTGTGCCTCACCTATACAGAGAGTAATCCAGCTACTCTCACAAACACATCCTCCTCTTATTCATTTCACTACACTTAGGCACCCGCCTTTCAACACAGTTCCACGCCTATTCTGTCCAGCTCTCCAACCCAAGAATTTACAAATTTTCTCCGTCTTTCTTCTACTCAACAAGTGAACTCTGGAATTATCTCCTTAAATCACTCTTTCCTTCCTCATATGACTTAGACTGCTTTAACCCTTATTTAGCGGGCTAGGTGGTCTATTTGACCGTAGCCCCCAGCGTTTTTTTTTTACCCTAAATAGGGTTGTTTACGTGATCATTTTCATGCCTAAATAAGACCCAGAGCGTAAAACAAGTATCTATCCCTGAAAGGGCGTAAACAGAGTTTTCCAATGACACCCGAACCATCCTTGTACGACCACTGGTTCTCTTGCAACGATCGTGCAACACGAGTGAAAAAAACCTGTAATTAGGTAATTTCCCTACATAATTCCCTGTGTAGCGATTGAGAAGAGGGGGAGGAAGTTAGAATACAGTTCAGTTGGTCCACCGAGGTGGTGGAGGACGGTCATAGAGTTGCTATGCTCCACACACCGCTCAGCTCTCTCTCTCAGCAACATTACGTGGTGAAAATGGCGCTCGACATAAGTTGTGAACCGCCACATAGTCCAAATTTCACACGACATAAGTTGCGCGCCGACAGTTAAGGGTTAAACTGCGTGGGGTAGACATTCATAATAGGCAGCCGGCCTTTTGTCACCTTCATACTAGAGCTAGGTTACTATACAGACTCTTAGTAGACAGAGGTTTTGAGGCAAGTAAATTTTCTCTTATCTTTTTAGGGTCAATTATTGTGACTGTATTCTAAAATTTGACATCAATAATTTGAATCAAGCATTTTTAACTTGAAGTTTCTTGTATAACCTCTGCTTACTTTTTGTCTGTATTTATTGTTAATCTTTTTCTATTATTAACCCTCTCCGACATATGACGCAATTTTGAGCCTATTAGGGATACTTTAAAGCCTTTTGTGACGCTCCTGCACAGTAGCCACGTGCGGGCATGTGCGAGTGTCGGCTGCCCAGCCGTTTAGAAACCGGGTGGCGTCAGCCGGCCGGACGGATTTTCCTTAGTATATAGCCTACGACAATGTAACTAATGTCTGGGATATTCTTATGTTGTTTCACAGCTTGAAGCTGCCCTTATTCTTAACCAACACATCTTAGTAAATTTTATTCTCGATAGTTGATTGTTTCATTATAATACATAAGATCCATTGTAGTGAAGGAGAGAGAGAGAGCGAGCGAGCAGGGTGGGGGGGGTGAGTGTTGCTTTTCCTCCTCCTCCCTCCTCCCGCGCGGAGGAGTTGCACGCCCGCGAGGACTTTTGTCTCGGTTTTGATTGGCTGGTGGTTCCTGGCGCCTTCTGCAGGCCTGCTGCCGGGTGACGTAGCGGCTTGTGATTGGCTGACCACCGTGCCTTTGTGTGGGATCCTGGAGGGGTCCAGAGGAGCTATTCTCCTCAGAGCTCACCTCACTGTCGTACCCTTCGGACCCTTGATATCTATCCCTCTCAACCCCACTTAGAAACTTTCTCTCTTACTTTGTATACCTTCTTTCATCTTCACCAATCTATTAATTATCCATCCCCTTGATAGACCTTATATCTATCATTGTATTACGACGAGCTCTCAGATAACTAGATAGGATTTTGGGCCTTATGCAGAGATAATTGTTAATGAGACCAAGGAAGCTTTTTTGTTGTCTCATATTTGGTGGTTTCATGCTTGCTAGTGTGTTCTTGTGGCAGGTAAGCAGGGGCTAGACCGAGGGGAGGCTTTTTGCGATCCTTTAAGTAAAGTCTGCTGGTGCGAGTCCTGTGGACTGCACGACTTTACTAGGATACCGTGGGAGTTGGGGGCATTTTCTTGTCTGTGTGCCTGTGTGTCTAGTGTGTGTGTGAGGGCCCTTGCCTAGTCCACTCAGCACTGCGCTAGCACGTCTTGCTTTTGTTTTAGGGTCGCCAGGAGAGAGTCAGATACTTGGGATCTGAGTCTCAAGAGCACCCTTTCAATTAGAGTAATTTGGCGCACAGACTTGGGAACGTCCCTAGGCTAGAGCAGGTGGCTCAGCCCGGGTATTCGAAGCCTATATCCTTCCAGCTAGACCTCTGCCACCTGGCAGATTAACAGCTAGCGGTTTATTACATCTGTATGCTTGTTATTGTGCCACAGTTTACCGTCTTTGTGAGCATTGTGAGTCAGGGTGTGGCTTAGAGACTGTCCGAGCAGGCTTGCCTGACTAGGAGTGAGAAGCACACCTGTATGTGGTTATGTTGCGAGTTGCTGCCTTTATTTAATTATACCTATGCCATTATACACTGTATGGCCTATCACTAGTATTTATTCCTGCTTATGAGTTAAGAGTTCTCTAAATCCGTAACTTACTTTCTTTGCTAAGCATCAGATCCTACAGTAGCCGCATGCAGTTTAGAAACCTGCATCTTGTCTACCTGTACGATGTTTTGAGGACTGTTTGCTTTCACCTTCTTTCACGCAGGGGTGATTAGTTGTATTAATTATTATGTTCCTTCCAACAACCAACTATACTCCTAAAATCGATTAATGAAATTTACAAACACATGTGGCAGTCCGTGGATTCGAATCCAGGATGCTCACACCGAAAATCAACACCTTATGCATCGCACCACGTAGACAGTTAAAGAATGGTGGACACTGCCTACGATTTATTATGCAACTTCGAATCCTGCATATCAATCTAAGCATGTACACACATCCCAACTGCAACTCACGTAGGCTATGCATATGTGAATGGAAAGAGCAATTAATGGGGCCTTAACCACTAGGGAAGTCCTCTCGATAAATTACCCCTGAACCAATATCAATTATTATGTTCCTTCCAACAACCAACTATACTCCTAAAATCGATTAATGAAATTTACAAACACATGTGGCAGTCCGTGGATTCGAATCCAGGATGCTCACACCGAAAATCAACACCTTATGCATCGCACCACGTAGACAGTTAAAGAATGGTGGACACTGCCTACGATTTATTATGCAACTTCGAATCCTGCATATCAATCTAAGCATGTACACACATCCCAACTGCAACTCACGTAGGCTATGCATATGTGAATGGAAAGAGCAATTAATGGGGCCTTAACCACTAGGGAAGTCCTCTCGATAAATTACCCCTGAACCAATATCAATTATTATGTTCCTTCCAACAACCAACTATACTCCTAAAATCGATTAATGAAATTTACAAACACATGTGGCAGTCCGTGGATTCGAATCCAGGATGCTCACACCGAAAATCAACACCTTATGCATCGCACCACGTAGACAGTTAAAGAATGGTGGACACTGCCTACGATTTATTATGCAACTTCGAATCCTGCATATCAATCTAAGCATGTACACACATCCCAACTGCAACTCACGTAGGCTATGCATAAGTGAATGGAAAGAGCAATTAATGGGGCCTTAACCACTAGGGAAGTCCTCTCGATAAATTACCCCTGAACCAATATCAATTATTATGTTCCTTCCAACAACCAACTATACTCCTAAAATCGATTAATGAAATTTACAACACACTGTGGCAGTCCGTGGATTCGAATCCAGGATGCTCACACCGAAAATCAACACCTTATGCATCGCACCACGTAGACAGTTAAAGAATGGTGGACACTGCCTACGATTTATTATGCAACTTCGAATCCTGCATATCAATCTAAGCATGTACACACATCCCAACTGCAACTCACGTAGGCTATGCATATGTGAATGGAAAGAGCAATTAATGGGGCCTTAACCACTAGGGAAGTCCTCTCGATAAATTACCCCTGAACCAATATCAATTATTATGTTCCTTCCAACAACCAACTATACTCCTAAAATCGATTAATGAAATTTACAAACACATGTGGCAGTCCGTGGATTCGAATCCAGGATGCTCACACCGAAAATCAACACCTTATGCATCGCCCACGTAGACAATTAAAGAATGGTGGACACTGCCTACGATTTATTATGCAACTTCGAATCCTGCATATCAATCTAAGCATGTACACACATCCCAACTGCAACTCACGTAGGCTATGCATATGTGAATGGAAAGAGCAATTAATGGGGCCTTAACCACTAGGGAAGTCCTCTCGATAAATTACCCCTGAACCAATATCAATTATTATGTTCCTTCCAACAACCAACTATACTCCTAAAATCGATTAATGAAATTTACAAACACATGTGGCAGTCCGTGGATTCGAATCCAGGATGCTCACACCGAAAATCAACACCTTATGCATCGCACCACGTAGACAGTTAAAGAATGGTGGACACTGCCTACGATTTATTATGCAACTTCGAATCCTGCATATCAATCTAAGCATGTACACACATCCCAACTGCAACTCACGTAGGCTATGCATATGTGAATGGAAACGTTAACGTAACGTTAAATGTACTTTTTTCTAGTTGTTATTAAATTGTTTCTGCAATTTAATTCCGTTATCTATCTTTTCCTTGAAGCTTTAAGTCAACTTAATTGTGTGATCTTTTATATAGCCTGCTTGACTATCAGCAGGCTATAGTGCGTGCACCCTGTAACCGAGTCATAGGATACCTTGTTGTCCAGGCAGGACTCTTGACGTTTTAGGGTGGTTTGTTGCCTGGGTTTATAGATAAGGGTGGGATCTAGCGTTTTCCGTTGTTGCTTGTTGCCGCATACCTAGTCCAATAGAAAGAGCCCAGTGTTTATATATCCCAGGACGTAACACTTTGTTACCATCAGGGGTATTTAGAAACCTTTAGTTTAGTTACTTCAACCTCTGCAGTTGTCTATGAGTTAGCTGTGGGCAGAAAACTAATTTTGGAGAGGTAATTATAAGAGTGAGAGAACTCTATTTCTTATTGCTAATCTGGCAACCTATGCATCATATGAGTCTCAAAGGGTTAACATTAATATTGATAATGTTTTGTTTTTTTAAATTGATTGTTCTTGTTAAAAAGGTACTCTTTGTTTAAATCTGTTGTTACTTTCTATTTTGCAATTATTTGTCTTTATATTATAAATATTCATTGTCGATAGGTTCAATTGCTTGCTTTTGCGATTTCCTTAGTTTATTTGTGCGATAAATGTAGGTTATTTGTAGGGTAGTAATTGATAGGGGTCACTTGAGGCATGCTATGCTTACAGGTACCTACCCGATAGCACTATCGTTAGTGAGTGCTGTACTGTACTTTATATATTATTTTGTAATAATATAGATATCTTATCAATATTTGTATTTTGTACTATTGTTAATGTCTTGTCATGTTGCAAATTTGATTTTAAATGAATATTTTGACATTTAACATGTAGTTTCTTTATTCATGCAGAGTTTAGTAAAATTTACCAGAACGTCCCGGACTTCCCAAATTTGACTAATTCCTTGAACGTGACGATAGTGCGTTGTTATGTGTGCGATTAGTTTGCTTGGGAAACAGATTAACTTGCTCACTTAGTAAAGTACACCCTATGTGGTGGATTGTGTTCTTTTATTTCATAGATTTCATTTTAGTAAGCGTTGTTTCCACAGCGATTTTGATAATTTAATTTGACTTTATATTGTCCTTGTCCCAATTTCGGTTTGTTTAGTTTGCAAGTTTTACATTTTAACACATGGAAAAAGAAAGAAAAAATGCTGCCATCACTCCCTAGTCACCGTAAACACAGTAAGGATAATTTTTATATACTGAGAGCATAGTAAGATCTATATACCAGCCACAGGATATATATTCAGGATTTGCAAGAACTTTGAATACAGGATCAATATGAATTACAGGAACAAGTTTGATTGCAGGAACAGTATGAGTTGTAATAATAATGTTTATCTCCAGAGTCTGTCTTACTATGTATGAAGCATAGAGCTCTAGATCTAAAACTGAACATGGCATCTTGAAGTATGAGGCTCAAGTGTGAGTTACATATCTCTCCTACCTCTCTCCTCCACCCCCTGGGATGTGAGAGAAACATTTCATGATCATTTCTGGCCCATGTGACCCAAGGGCCTTGTGACCTACATAGTGCTTAAGTAGGGTGTGCTATACCTGGCACGGGAATAAAAGACCCGGTGAATGGCACTGATTCAACCTCTAGACACGGAGGGGTGTACAGTTGCCTCCTTATATACAGTTTATGTACAGTCAACTCGTTTAACCCGCAGAGTCTCGGACATTTTAGTTATGCAATTATATTTGTTCAGATTGTTGTAGGAAACTGTATTACATATGCAGTTCTTAAGTGATCTCTTTTCCATTGTATACATTGTACATATATTTTATACATTAACTTTTAAGCTTTTCATAAGCCTAACAAATATTCTGAGACTCTTCGGATTATACGAGTTGACTGTATATTACTATTTCCACTGCAAGTATATTTATTAAACCAATATGCTACTAGTATTAATGTTTCCTATATATACTCCTAAGTATAACATGTAATAGACATGTTTTATTAAACCTATATGCCACTAGTATTAATGTTTGCTATATATACTCCTAAGTATAACATGTAATAGACATGTTTTTATTTTATTTTTCTATCTTACTTTGCCGAGGCTTAAAATATATTTTCATTAGAGCATCTACCTTCCATCATCATCATCAGCCTATTATTACCCACTGCAGCATCGGCTTATCCCCAAAGGGACGATGCCAGCTTCTGTGCCTCACCATAGTGGGAGGCTTAGTCCGGCTTGGTAAGGTTGTATCTATTTTGTGAAGTGAATGTTGGATGTTGCTGTGCCGTTGGAGTGGCTGTGGATGTGAATGTAATCTGTAACCAGTGTAATCAGCATGCCCATGCTGATCAGGTGCTAGCATATACATGAATACATATGACACTGGTCTACCGCACCCCTAATGTCCGCCAGTGCAACGATGGGTATGGAAAGCCACGCTGGTAGGTCAATAAACCTTAGGCGTTCTGCCCGGGGAGCGATCCCGGGACCCTCCACGCACGAGTCAAGTGCGGTACCGCTTAGCCACACTGGCTCCCTACCTTCTATAATAGCCTTCAAATATTTCAAGAACATTTGTTAAATTGAAATAAGATAAAAATGAAAAATGTTCCGGCTGAAGGCTGGTTTTTACTTACTGTATATTACTATACTGTATATACAGGCTTGCTATCGCCCGACAGAAAGAATCGATACCCAAGTGGCACGAAAGGTCTTAATATTGACTAAACAATGGGTTTAAAATAGGTAAAAAAATTGGTAAATTAATGGGGCATATGTCTTGAAATTCATAATTAATGGAGCTAAGCATGAGGGAGATGGGGTTCAGAAGAAAAAAAAACTCCCCTTAAGAATGGGCTAGTGATGTACGAGAAGCTAGAGAGAGTCGAAAGATGGAGGGAGTACTTCAAAGAATTGCTGAATGTAAGGAATAAATCACCAGCAAACATAGTTGGATGGGGTATGGGAGGGAGAAAAAGAGAAGTAGTGGAGGAGGAGGTGGGGATCAGGAGGTCTGAAATGTGTGAAGCCATGAAAAGAGTGAAGATGGGGAGAGCATCAGTAATAGATGGACTGTGTGGGGAAATGCTGATGTATGGTGGTGAGATAGTGATCGAATGGGTATGGAAAATGTGTAAACTAGCATGGGAGAAGGCGAGTGCACCTGATGACTGGAAGACAAGCATAATAGTCCCGCTGTATAAGGGTAAAGGGGAAAGAGGAGTATGTGGTAACCCCCAAGGAATATGCCTTCTAAGCATAGTAGGGAAGGTGTACAATCATAAGGGTAGTGATTGAGAGAGTCAGAGCAAAAACAGAGAAATGGATAGGTCACGAGCAGGGCGGGTTTAGGAAGGGATGAGGATGTGTAGATCAGATTTCTGCCCTGAAATGTGTTATGGATATATATCTGGAGAAGGGACATAAGTTGTAAGCTGCCTTTATGGACTTGGAGAAGGCCTATGACAGAGTTGATAGAGAAGGTTTGTGGAAAGTACTGAGAATATAATTATGAAGTAGACAGAAAGTTGCTGAAAGCAGTGAAGAGAATGTATGAGTGTGCAAAGGCCTCAGTAAGTCTGGAGAATGAGCAGAACGAGTTCTTTGATCTGAATGTTGGGTTAAAGCAAGGGTGTGTGATGTCCCCATCGCTGTTCAATATGTGGATGAAGTCATGAAAGAAATACAAGAAAGAAGAGTGGATGTTGGTATTCCTCTGATAAGGGAAGGAAACGAATGGAAGTTGCCTGTACCTGTACTGCTGTTTGCGGATGATACAGTTCTGATGAGCGATAGAGAATGGGAGTTACAGGGGCTGGTAAATATGTTTGGAACAGTGTGTGAAAATCGGAATCTGAAGGAAAATTCAGGGAAGAGCAAGGTTATGGTCTTTGAAAGGGGTGCAGCCACAGAGTGTGAGGTGTAAGGTGAGTTTGAATGGTCAGGTTATGGAGAATATCAGCTCATTCAAGTATCTAGGCAGTGTGTTGAGTAAAGATAAGAGTATGAAATGAAGAAGTGCGGGAGAGGGTGCAACAGGGGAAGAGGGTTGTAGGAACGCTGAAAGCAGTAACAAGAAATAGGGTGGTCAGCATGGAAGTAAAGAAGTCCTTGCATGACAGTGTGGTAATGCCGACATTGACTTAAGGGAGCGAAGCATTGACGTTGGTGAAGAGACTCAATCCAAGAGTGAGAGGGGTGGATATGAGTTACTTGAGAAGTGCATTCGGAGTTACATGGAGGGATAGACAGACGAATGAGGAAGTACGAGAGAGGTCTGGTGTGGATGTAGATGTGCTGGAAAGTGTGAAAAGGAACACCTTGAGATGGTTTGGCCATGTGGAATGTATAGGAAGCAAGAGAGTGTACAAGAGTGAGGTCGAAGGACAGAGAGGGAGAGGTAAACCGAGTGAGAGGTGGAAGGATGGAGTTAAGAAGTATATGAGTGAAGGTGGTGCTGGATCTGAGGTTGGGCGTCGACTGACTGGGGAAAGAGGTACATTGGGCCGTTTCGTTCGTGGCCACCACTTCGGGGATCACGGTGTCCGGCAATAGAAGATAGATTAAGAATAATGAATGAAAGAACTCTTCGCAGGTTTATTTTCTGATACAAGCACATTATTGTAGCTTGGACATATTGTACTGGTGTTTGACCATAGTTCTAACTAATATAAATTAATCTTTAGAGTTGTATATATATACCGGTATAATATATATATATATATATATATATATATATATATATATATATATATATATACTGTGTATTGGACAGAAAGTGTGATGTGTTTGTTTATTGTAGTGAAATGAACGGGAGAAGGTGTTTGTGACAGCTACCTGCATTACTCTCTGTGTAGGTGAGACTCATACAGAAACAGTAAGGGAAGCCAGAAAAATGACATCGGAGTTCCAGCAACTCCTTATCACATACCCATGAAGCCACCCCTGGGTTGCAGTATATATATTATTTTCGGTGACAGGTCAGTTGAACCAGTGCCACTTCAACCAGTGCCACTTTAACCAGCGCTAACTCAACCAGTGGCCACTTCAACCAGTGACCATTTCAACCAGTGACCATTTTAACCAGTAGGTTAGGTTAGGCTAGGTTAGGTTAGGTTAGGTTAGGTTAGGTTACTGGTTAAAATGGTCACTGGTTGAAATGGTCACTGGTTGAAGTGGCCACTGGTTGAGTTAGCACTGGTTAAAGTGGCACTGGTTGAAGTGGCACTGGTTCAACTGACATGGAACCATTATTTTCCAATTATTGTTAACTTCTTCATTATATAAAAGCCTTATATTTTGCTTTAAGTACCCCCAAAAATGATATTATATATGTTAAGGACCACTTTTAGTTATAGATAAATATTGTAGCACTAGTAATACCTTAAATATTGTAGCACTAGTAATACCGTAAATATTGTAGCACTAGTAATACCTTAAATATTGTAGCACTAGTAATACCTTAAATATTGTAGCACTAGTAATACCGTAAATATTGTAGCACTAGTAATACCGTAAATATTGTAGCACTGGTAATACCGTAAATATTGTAGCACTAGTAATACCGTAAATATTGTAGCACTAGTAATACCGTAAATATTGTAGCACTAGTAATACCTTAAATATTGTAGCACTAGTAATACCTTAAATATTGTAGCACTAGTAATACCTTAAATATTGTAGCACTAGTAATACCGTAAATATTGTAGCACTAGTAATACCGTAAATATTGTAGCACTAGTAATACCGTAAATATTGTAGCACTAGTAATACCTTAAATATTGTAGCACTGGTAATACCGTAAATATTGTAGCACTAGTAATACCGTAAATATTGTAGCACTAGTAATACCTTAAATATTGTAGCACTAGTAATACCGTAAATATTGTAGCACTAGTAATACCGTAAATATTGTAGCACTAGTAATACCTTAAATATTGTAGCACTAGTAATACCTTAAATATTGTAGCACTAGTAATACCTTAAATATTGTAGCACTAGTAATACCGTAAATATTGTAGCACTAGTAATACCGTAAATATTGTAGCACTGGTAATACCTTAAATATTGTAGCACTAGTAATACCTTAAATATTGTAGCACTAGTAATACCTTAAATATTGTAGCACTGGTAATACCTTAAATATTGTAGCACTAGTAATACCTTAAATATTGTTACACTAGTAATACCTTAAATATTGTAGCACTAGTAATACCATAAATATTGTAGCACTAGTAATACCGTAAATATTGTAGCACTAGTAATACCGTAAATATTGTAGCACTAGTAATACCTTAAATATTGTAGCACTAGTAATACCTTAAATATTGTAGCACTAGTAATACCTTAAATATTGTAGCACTAGTAATACCTTAAATATTGTAGCACTAGTAATACCTTAAATATTGTAGCACTAGTAATACCTTAAATATTGTAGCACTAGTAATACCGTAAATATTGTAGCACTAGTAATACCTTAAATATTGTAGCACTGGTAATACCGTAAATATTGTAGCACTAGTAATACCTTAAATATTGTAGCACTAGTAATACCGTAAATATTGTAGCACTAGTAATACCGTAAATATTGTAGCACTAGTAATACCTTAAATATTGTAGCACTAGTAATACCGTAAATATTGTAGCACTAGTAATACCGTAAATATTGTAGCACTAGTAATACCGTAAATATTGTAGCACTAGTAATACCGTAAATATTGTAGCACTAGTAATACCGTAAATATTGTAGCACTAGTAATACCGTAAATATTGTAGCACTAGTAATACCTTAAATATTGTAGCACTGGTAATACCTTAAATATTGTAGCACTGGTAATACCTTAAATATTGTAGCACTAGTAATACCTTAAATATTGTAGCACTAGTAATACCTTAAATATTGTAGCACTAGTAATACCGTAAATGTAAATGAGAGTAATGATATAAATAATGTAACCTCTGACCTAAATTTGTTTAGCTTTGAACATTAAACACTTTCGATGCTGATCAATGTCGCCTCGTTTCAGAGCAAGCAAGCACGTATAATTATAATAACAACATTAGTGATTAGCTGTGGTATATACTGTATAGTAATACCAGCACGAACTGAAACCTATATTTTGCTAAAAGCCTTGATCCCCTAGGTGGTATACAGGCTTGATTGAATAGCCACCAGGCTAAATTGTCATCCGCCAGCCTGCACTCCTCAGCCTATTCCACACTTATTTCACTCCCATACCTCTCCATCCCATCCTTCCATCTTATTCTTGGTCTGCCTCTCCCTTCATCTTCCACTTCACTCTTACATTTTTGTAGTCATTCTCACACTCTCTAATAATCGTAAATTAAAAAGTTTGCTTTATACATTTTAAAGTCCTTTCTAAACGGATTTAACGATCTCCCTAACTTAAATTCATTGTTAAAAGTTTAATGAAAAAAAATATGTTAGTAGAAATAAACACATGTTGTTCGACAAAATTTGCAGCATCTTTCATAAACAATACATGTAACCACCGTTTCCTCGGTCATTAAATTATAACTTATTATTAAGAAATTATGTACAATAACTCTCTCCTCACCGATTTCTCTCTCTCTCTCTCTCTCTCTCTCTCTCTCTCTCTCTCTCTCTCTCTCTCTCTCTCTCTCTCCTACATTAACATAATGAACATCTTGATCCTTCCGCTATTACCATCAATGAGCTTAACCATAATTGTATAAACCCCAACCATAATGCCATATATCACTATTGATTGACATTGTAGCTAATGTAACAGCGTTTGTTTATTCGTGTGAAGCAGGTTACACATGATTGCTTTTTCCTGCACGAAGTATTTGAACGTTGTTTTTTCTGCTTTTATTTGCTACTTTTTAGGAAAGTTGTTGATTTGTGTGATGTTGTTGCTGTTAAGAAAAGTAAGTGTTTTGTAATAATTCAACCATTTTTCTCTCTCAAAGAGAACGAGTTGGGGGACTTATTCTACAGTAAAACCACTGCATTAATGGGGCAGATGTTATTTATTAGTTCATTTATTAATTTAGTATATTTAGTTTCCTCCCAAGGCTTCCATCAAACTTTAAAAACATACTCAAGATTCCCCTTCGAGATACATTTGTAAAAAACATTGGTTGAAAATGTTCCGGGCGAAGGCCGGTTCCTCCAAAATTACAGGTTCGCTTTAGCTTACCAGGAACAAAATTGACACCTAAATGGCATGAAAGGTCTTTATATATACAAATAAATGAGGCGAAAGGTTTTAAAATCGACAAACTAATGGGGCGAGCATCTTAAAATGTCAAAACTAATGGGGCTAAACATGAGGGAGGAAGGGGTCTAGAAAAATGGCATTCCACCTCTTAAGGGGTGTGTTCCAAAACTACGACCATGTCACATATTCGTCTGGGTAAGTTTATCCTAACTACTATAAACACATAAGACAATTATTATCTTAGATCCTATAACTTAGACATGGCTATAAGAAACAGGTTGTATAAAACACTAATTCATTGTTTATCGTCTTCAATTGGTATAAATATTCACAATTGTTTGAATCCTTTTCGAGTTAAAAGAGATTAGTACTCAGGATTATTAGTTTAGTTAGATTGAGTAGACTATAGTTGTTAGTTGTTATGCCTTCCAAACTAATTCTAGATTATAAAATGTAAACGGTTATGGGCATGAAAAAAGCTAATTAAGCTGTTTGTATTCGTCTACCCATGTAAAGGTATATCGGTGGTAATTAACCATCTGATACAAGGATAAAGGTAAATCACTATCAATATACCCAATTGTTTTATACACCCACTTCATACCATTTGTATACCCTTGATGCATTACGGAGTTAAAAAAAGACTGATAAACAGTTGGCTACATGAATGTGTATTCTCTCTGTGATTATTTTGTATGGAAGGACAATATGATTGAATTAAAAAATGTATTTCAGTATGCAGTCGTTAATGTATTTCAGTATGCAGTCGTTAATGTATTTCAGTATGCAGTCGTTAATGTATTTCAGTATGCAGTCGTTAATGTATTTCAGTATGCAGTCGTTAATGTATTTCAGTATGCAGTCGTTAATGTATTTCAGTATGCAGTCGTTAATGTATTTCAGTATGCAGTCGTTAATGTATTTCAGTATGCAGTCGTTAATGTATTTCAGTATGCAGTCGTTAATGTATTTCAGTATGCAGTCGTTAATGTATTTCAGTATGCAGTCGTTAATGTATTTCAGTATGCAGTCGTTAATGTATTTCAGTATGCAGTCGTTAATTAGTATGATCAATTCACGTTTGTTTGGAACAAATTATTATCTTAAATTATTCGTACTATTTTTACTTCCATTCATAATATCATGGCGTGGACAAAAAATGTACGAGGTCAACTGTACTTGTACAAATCCGTGGGTCTCTATAACACTAATATCACTCACTGTCTTCCTACCTACACTAATATCACTCACTGTCTTCCTACCTACACTAATATCACTCACTGTCTTCCTACCTACACTAATATCACTCACTGTCTTCCTACCTACACTCCTTTTTGTTTTTAATTTCGCGAGAATTCAATCCTTTGACGGCTATTATTCCGGTACCTAATGTATAATAATATGAATCTACTATGACTACATCTATTTAAATAAAAGTGTTCATAATCAATAACCTATTCCAAAACAAACCTTCGTAGTAGTTGAATACTCAAGATGGGGACATAGCACTTTACCTTCAGGCAAGACACATACACTCTAATTACAAAATTATTCTCATTGTAATGAATGGTACACTGGACAAAAAAATATTAGTATGCAAAGGTTATGAAAAGTGTTCATATATATCTGCCCTCGTATGGTAAAGTAACACACCAATCTAATATAACAATATAAAGGTATATAACTATCAAAATATCCAGTTACATTTTGTACCTAGAACTGTTCACAGCGAAGGTACAGATTATACTCCCAGTGTAGTTGGGCAGTCTAAAAGTAGTTCCCACTTTTCCGAGAAAAAAATCCTTCGTTGCAACTTTTGTAATATAATTCGAAAACAAATGTATCGCCTATAATTAATTTACTGAATATTAAGTCTGGTTACTAATATTAGTGTAAAAGTTGTCGGACAAACCCTGCAAGTAAATCCGCATTAATTGACATAGCAAAATTATTACGACTTGCCTTCATTATAGAGGTAGTCCTACCCATGTAATATGTCTAATGTATATTACACGTCTTTCGCCTCCATCATACATCCGGCCTAACTCAGCTAACTGTGCTACAACGGAAACACTGTCATCCTATTGCACACACACATTAATATCTTCATTTCCGGAGTTATGGGTGTGGAGGAATATCAAACTGTTAAAATGGTTACCGGTATATATAGGATTTACAGTAAGGTTAGGAGGGAAAGCGAGGGGGGGGGGGATACGCTACGCTGCACTTGGCCACGGAACTCGTCTCCGTATCATTATCCTTTGGAACCAGAAATGGGTAACTTGGGTTAGGTATCCAGCCTAGTTAGTATACAGGGGCTACTGCAAATTATGCAGTTTACATCAGTTTACTCCTGCTCGCCACAATGTCCACTAACTGGAAGTCCCTATTTATACCCCTAGGTGAACGTAGACAAAGTGGGTTAGGACACTTGCCCAAATGGCCCATTCTGTCCGGGAATCGAACCCAGAATGTATGTGTTAATAATTTCCTGGAGGTGAATGGATCATTAGCTTTTTCTTAACAACTGGAGTGTCTTATAATCGCCAAACTAGTGAATTACTGAGGTGAAACATCATATAATCTCTAAGCTAATGGAGTGAAACAAGGATAGTTCAAAAAGATACCATTCGCAGTAGACACTGTTGTAGGGTTTGATTAACTAGTGTGACTGGCCTTATCGATGATATTATTATAATTTGTATTATTATTATGTAAGCTACCAAAGCCTCTCAAAAGGGTCCAGAAACAACAGGGTACTGTACCAACTAACAAACCTCTTAGGTTAAGTAATCCCTTAATGGAAATAAATATACAGTTATACAGTGAAATTAATAACTGAACTATTTCAGTAAATATATCGTTTAAGGGATTACTTGACATAAGAGTTGTGTTAGTTGGTACAGTACCCCAGTTAAGTTTATTACTCCTCACGGATAACATGGGTGTCTTAGGTAAACTTCTATTGATTTCATATGTATTTTAACCCCTTACGGACGGGGATGTATGTAATTTCTACTACCTGTGTGGCGGGCATATTTACCCTAAACGAGCTTCATTCCGTGCTCTTTTTCATGCATAAACAAGAGCCAGAGCGTAATACAATAATGTATCCGTGAAAGGGCAATAATAGAGCTTTCCAATGACACCTGAATCATCCTTGTACGACCACGGGTTATCTTGCAACAATTGCGCAACACGGGGGCAAAAACCCTAAAATACGGTAATATCTTGAGTTTTTCCTTGTTCTCCCGAGACCAGGGGTGTGGAGGGTTGTGTTGGGGAGCTCAGTTACCTCGCTCGGTCCATGCCGAGCGGTCAGAGCCCGCCTGTCGTCCTCCCAATGCGTGGACTCTCTCTCAGAGCCAATAATGTGCTCAACATCCCTTTCGACTATTGTCGGGCCCCGCGGGATAGGCCACTTTTCTCTCACACGACATATGTCGGGACCCGCGGCTTGAGTATTAACCAATAACTTTATAAGTAAAAATATTATCACATAATGTATATATTCAATTTAGTTTCATATTAATTAATTATTAGTTATCTCTGTGTTTTAGGTTAGTTTGATTTTGGACAATTTTTGAAATTCAGTCGGTAATTTCAACATTAATCTCTTCTCTAAATTAATTATTTGGATGTAATAATTTAGCCTTTGTTCAATCGTTTCTGTCATAATTATATAAAAGAAATTATTAATGATAATTTGATATATACAAAAGATCCAATTAATTGTATTTATGTGTAAAATAGAGCAGATATTTTTAATTCTAGGATCACAACAAGTCACCTGATGATGGACGATGCATCGGAAATATTGTGATTTTCAACGTTTTTAACCTCTATTGTACCATAGGAAACTACCATAAATGTACCCCCCAGTACCAAGCAATGTGGCCAAAATGGCTTCAGAGGCAAGATATAACAACCTCCCACCTCAAAAGATGGAGGAATACTACCTCTCCTAGCCTGTTGGGACTTGGATATAGGCTAAGAAGTGTTGCCAAGATCTTGGAGCAGTACTCAAACGTCGTGGTACCAGTCACTGCCTGATACTGGCAGTTCCAAGGATCGTATATTATTGACAGCATGCAGCAGTCGCTGGGACTGGGGAGTGATTTATCTACTGATGGCTCTCTGCCGTCGCTGGGATTGTACGGGTAATCAATTTTGTATTAACTTCACCACAACACGAAACACCTCCAATGAAATTAATGAAAGCACACGTGTGATCCACCAGGATTCGAACCCGGGTTATCACACACAGATTTTTGACACCTTAACCATTACACCACCAAGACGGTTAAAGGTTTATGCACATGCCTACGACATATTATCCATTTTCGAATGTCCTCTTTTTTATGAAAATACGTTACCCTGTGGACAATCACGTACAAACATTCTCTCTCTCTCTCTCTCTCTCTCTCTCTCTCTCTATATATATATATATATATATATATATATATATATATATATATATATATTGTTACGTATCTTGATTCAGAAGTGGTTAGCTTAATTAAACAAGATCTAACAGAGAGGATATTAAAAGTATCAGACAGCTGAAGGCCAATATAATTTAAATTGTTAAAATGGTATGTTGTTACTTGCTTTCCTTCTAACTGTTGGGACTAGTTATCCTTTATACTCTGATACACTTCAATTAGGATCAATCATGAAACTATTATGAATATTATTAAGATCCTTTTCAGTTATATAATTAATTCAGTTCCTTAACCCTTTGAAGATTATGATTTAATCCTATTCTCTTTCCTAGTTATTCTCTTAATGTATTCTTATTCTTTTCTTGTTAACCTATTATCTTATTTTATTCTTATGGTAGACCTAACGCTTTGACTGTGGGCATATTTCCGCCATATTAGGGCTCATTCAGGCACTCCTGATTGATTAGGCTGAATGAAATTAAATGTATTCTGCCAATACCTTTTTTTTTTTTTTTTTTTATATATTCCAACTACTCCCTCTCGGGCATAGGCTGAGAGCCTGTACATTCCACGGCTCAACACGGTGAAGCCCGTGAGGTCTTGTTCCAGTCTGGGGAGTGAGACATGTGAAGCATCCATCATGGCTCGAAGCAGCTCCATCTCTGAAGCAGCTGGTTGCTTCGCTCAAGTGCTTCACCGTCTCACCCTCCAGACTCAGACCCTCACTCTCAGAACGCCACCTATTGAGCAGTGAACTCACTAGGCATTGTCCCCCTGTAACATATTTTGAATATGGGAATATTCATACAGTGTTATTTAATCAGGGAACAATGAGGGTGTTTTTTTTGGCATTTCGGTGGGCTTTGTGGTAATGCACTGATACTAGGTACAGCACAAATTCAATCCCAATAATATCTTCCCATTGACATATCGGGATTTGAACCCGGGTCCATTGGATTACCAATCCAGTGGCATGACCACTCCACCACACCTCCCCTAGAAGGAAATCGCTTCAAAATGACACCAAAACGAGCTTTGTAGCTCGCGGGCTTCACCCGTAGCGCTACTATAGACATTCGCTATAAAGACCAATTATTGCTAATGTTGCGCTACATTTCCCTTTGGCAGCGCTGCATATTTCGCGAGAGTATGCCTCAGAGTCCTCAGTGCCACGGCCGGCTGGCTAAAGGAGTACAAAGGAAATCAAGCAACAACATCAAACTACAGACCAATAGCTATAACTTCCACTCTTGGTAAAGTCTTTGAAATTATATTAAATAATCACATAATTAAACATCTTGAGAATAATAAATTAATCAGCGATAGGCAATATGGTTTTAGACGATGTCGATCAACTGCAGACATGCTTTGCCTTCTTACGCATCAAATCAACCAAGCTACAGACCAACATGGTGAAACACATACAATAGCACTGGATATATCAAAGGCATTTGATAGAGTCTGGCATCAATCCTTATTGTCGAAGATGTCACACTACGGCCTTGCATCATTAGTTCCACTAATTTCTTCTTATCTTCATAACAGAAAAATATGTGTAATGGTAGATGGCCTTAATTCTCAATTTCACTCAATAAATGCTGGTGTTCCCCAGGGATCAGTTTTGGCCCCAATTCTGTTCCTCATTCATATCAATGATCTCATATCTACCACTCATAATCCAATACATTCCTATGCAGATGACTCAACACTCCACAGTTCCTTCACATTTACCAATTCTTTCACCCAACCCGATCTTATAAATTCAAAAATAAACACTGCAATTTCTCTGAACCAGGACCTTTCTAGAATTAATGGATGGGGACAAAAGAATCTAGTTTCCTTTAATGCACAGAAAACCAAGTACATTCAATTTTCTAACCGACAGAATCTCACTGACTCCCATATATATTTTAATGATGTAAATATTCCCACTTCCCCTAGTATTGACATTCTCGGTGTAACATTAACTACTAACTTGAGCTGGACACATTATGTTAGAAGCATTGCTAAGAATGCCTCTAAAAAACTGGGACTCCTGTACAGAGTTCGAGAATTCTTCACTGACGAGCAGTTGGCCGTGATATATAAAAGTCATGTGCGTTCTCAGATGGATTACTGTTCACCTCTGTGGGGTGGAAGTGGAGTGGTTGCATTGAGGCAGTTGGACAAATTCAAAATAAAGCTATTACATTAATCAATAACCCTGCAATCACACAGGACCTTCCTACATTATCCATACGAAGAAACGTTGCATCTCTTGCATTATTCTACAGATATTTTCACAGCAATTGTTCCGAGGAACTTGCTTCAATTGTGCCGCCTCTCCACATCTTTCCCCGTAGAACTAGGGCAGCTGAGAGCGCCCATGAATTTACACTTTCTCCTCCACAATGCAGAACTTCTGCTTATCAGAATTAATTTATCCCCAGAGCTACTACTCTTTAGAATTCACTTCCCTCGAATTGCTTTCCACAAACTTACAATCTACAAATGTTTAAATCCAGTTGTTACAAACATTTTATGAATGGAGGATGCCTTTAGGCACATGGACCTTTTTGTTTTATCTGTGTTTTTCCTTCCTCCGTTCATTGTCTCTTAAAAAAAAAAAAAAAAAAAAAGATCTAGTGACTCTTCTAGGTTGCTTGTCCTCCAAAACACTGAGGATCAAGTGTCCAAACAGTGGTTTAGAGTGGATAAGGGAACATTGGAAAGGGAATTACTGCCCTGGAACTAATGTCTGTGGCAGGATTTGGAAGTTAGTAGAGGACAGAGGGGTTAGTAACTGAGGGGGGGATAAAATAAAGTTATTAATTTACAAACGCAGTCAGTCGCGGGTTTGATGCGAGATATTTGTCTAGGCGGAGTTTAAATGAATCCACGGTGATGCAGTCTGTAACGTTTCGGGGAAGCCCATTCCACAAGTTGACAACTCGATTGAAGAAGAAATTCTTAGATTCGTGTGAGTTAAAAGATTTACCAATAATTTTGCAACCGTTTTCCCGCGTGTAATTAGATTGGTCGATAGTGAAGTACTTACTACAGTTCATATTGTCGATGCCTTTGATGATTTTGAACACTTGAATTAAGTCACCTCTTAATCTGCACTGGGTTAAAGGAAATAGATTTAATTCTCTAAGACGCTCTTCGTATGGTTTGTTCTTTAGGCTAGGTATCATTTTGGTAACTCTACGTTGAACTCGTTCTAGCTTGTTTATATCTTTTTGGTAATAAGGGCACCAGGATTGAACGCAGTACTCCAGAAGAGGGCGGACTAAGGAATTGTAAAGGGTTAGGATAACTTCTTTGGATTTATGCTCAAATGACCTGCCTATAAAGCCAATTATTTTGTTTGCCTTCTTAACAACTTCTGAACATTGTTGACTCGGTTTTAGGTTACTCGATATTGTTACTCCCAGATCGGTTTCTCTGTTTACATTCTTAAGCTGAGTGCCATTCATCGAATAGTTTGCTTTCTCATTTAGGTATCCGATATGTAGTTCTTTACATTTATCCGCATTGAAACTCATTTGCCAAATTTGGGCCCAACATGACAATTTATCTAGATTGTGTTGCATATCGTCAACTTATTCTTTTGAGAGTACGCTATTTGCAATTTTTGTATCGTCAGCAAATTTTGAGATTGTACAGGTGAGACCCTCATCCATGTCGTTGATGTAAATTAGAAAGATAATTGGTCCTAGTACCGATCCCTGGGGTACCCCGCTACTTACATTGGTCCATTTAGATGCCTTACCGTTTATGACTACTCTTTGCTTTCTGTTGCTGAGCCAATTTTCTATCCATTTCAACACACCGTCTTGTATTCCATGCGCTTTTAGTTTTAGCAGTAAACGTTTTTGGGGAACTTTGTCAAAGGCCGTTTGAAAATCAAGGTATATAATATCTACAGCTTTACTCTCATCGTAGAGGTTGAGGATATCGTGGAAGAAGTCTAAGAGGTTTGTTAAACAGGAACGTTTTTAACGAAAGCCGTGTTGAGTATCTTTAAGTATGTTATTATCCTCTAAGTGATTTACGAGTCTGTCTCGTATGACCGTTTCTAGCATTTTACATACAACTGAGGCTAAGCTTATTGGACGATAGTTACTGGGTAGGGATTTGCTGCCTTTTTTGAATATCGGTGTTAAATTGGCTAGCTTCCACTGATCAGGCATAGTTCCAGACTGCAAGGATTTATTGAATAGTAACGTCAGTGGTTTGGAGAGCTCATCCTTAGCTTCCTTTAGAACTCTAGGCGAGATTGTATCAGGTCCAGGCGTTTTATTTACCTTGAGTTTATCTAAACAATTCAATACTTCTCTCTCTGTAACGGTGATATTGCTTAGAACATCTGAATTATCAATCTGAATCGGCGATGGTGTAGGGATATCACTGAGGTCTTCTATTGTAAAAACTGATGCAAAGAAGGTATTGAGGGCATTACTCATTTGTACTTCATCTTTGGTGTATTCTCCATTTTCATCGACTAACGGTCCAACAGTTGAAGTAACTACTTTTTTCTTTCTGATATAACTATAGAATTCTTTCAGGTTTGTTTTACTTTGATTCGCAATATGTAACTCTAAGGTCTTTTTACTTTGCTTAATTAACTTTTTGGCTTTGCGTCGTAGCTCTACAAATTTCACCCGTTCTTCGTCATTTTGTGAGGATTTTAATCTATCATTAGCAATTTTGTTAGCAAGCAGGCAGTTTGAAATATCTTTATTCCACCATTTGGGCTTATTATTATGGCCTGGACGCCGTATTTTCGATGGTATGCAGTCTTGCACTGCTTTTAGGTAAGTGGTTTCGAATAACTTCCAAGATGTATTTATGTCGTTATTGTTAATTAAAAAGCTCCAGTCAGTTTCTTTAAACATAGATCTAAGTTTATGGAAGTTTGCTTTCTTGAAATTAGGGACTTTTTCGATGCTACTATTTGGTTCGTTACTAGTAAACTTTAAAGTGAAAGTTACCGTACGATGGTCGCTGTTACTGAATTCATCACCAACATTCAAATTCTCTATCAATTCTTCTTTTGTTGCAAGTACAATGTCAAGAACGTTATTGCCACGGGTCGGCGTTCGAACAAATTGATAAAGCGAACTCTCTTGCAAGTTCGTATACAAGTCATGTCCGGAGTGTGAAGTAAGAGTATCGCCCCACTTGGTCACAGGTAAATTAAAGTCGCCAAAAATTACGGTATCTTGTGAGTTACTTACATCTGCAATTTGTTCGTAAATTTCTCGGTCAGTTTGCACTGATTGAGCTGGAGGTCTGTATATTAACACAACTATTATTTGTGTACCTTTATTATTCTTTATTAGCACAAAAGATGTGTCGACGTTCACAATTTGAGGTTTTGACAAGAGGGTAGGGTTAAGACTTTCTTTGATATAAAGTAAAACGCCACCTCCATTTCGATTTATTCGGCTTTTCTAAAACATTACATAACCGGGAAGTGAATACTCTGCTAAAAAGTCTATCTTCTGTATTGAGCCAAGATTCTGTTATGCCAATCACATCATAATTTTCTGTAAACACTAGCTCCTCTAAATCTGAAAATTGATTGCCTATGCTACGAGCGTTTGCATAGAAAACCTTTAATTTTGTTATTTTAGAACTCATGGAACGCTCTTTAATAATATTTTTGGTTCTTGTCGGATCTACATTTATGTTCATGGCTGTCCTCGGTCCTCGCTGTCTTCGGTCCTTATCGCTGGTGGTCCTCGGTTGCCTCTGTTTTTTGCTTGGCGTTGGATGATTTATGTCACTGCTGCTTCTTCTCGGAAGGCGTTTTTTGATCCATGGCTGCGGACTGCTTCGTGTAGGAGACGACCCATGCGTGCTGAACCCACAGGGTTTAGATGAGTGCCATCCTTGCGGAACAGAGTAGGCTGATTGTAGAAGTTGTCCCAGAGGTTGATGAATTCAACTTCTTCCCTCAGACCCAAATATTTTAGTCGGCTATTTGTGCTTAAAGGAAGGACATGTGGCCCACTCCCACACCCCCCCGCTCCCTCGCACTCGATTCTACAGGCTTTAAGAGGCTTTAAAAGTCTGTAGATAGCTGTAAATTGCCATGGCGTTCTGGAACTTCTCCTGCAGACAATGGGTTAAGAATTAAATATGATAGAAGATAATAAGGGAATATAACAAAGTCACATAATATAAAACATGATTGTATTTACAAACAGAAATAATGTATCATACAACCAAACAAAAATATAAAAGTAATTATGAAAAGAAATTAACATTTAATATTCCAGGATCGTTTTGTATCCGTTTCAGTTTCACTTTAATTTGAATTAATTAAGTTTATAATTTAGTTTAGTTTAATCTCAATATAAAATAATAAACCTATTGGTACAACAACACGTAATTACTACTTCAACAATAGTATCAAATCAAGTAAATTAAATATACTAAGTCAGCCAGAATACATAGTTCAATTCATTTTGATCACAAATCACAAATCGAATGAGGTTAAGCCTTTACAATATGCCTCTAGTTAATCCAGTCACTAACTCAATTACACGAATTATAAGATACAGGAGTCAGTGTTCACAACAATAGTCAGGTTCACTATGTTAAAATATACAATTTCGTTAATTTTGTTTGGAGATTAGTAAACCTGTACATTTTTAGAATCCTCAGATCATGAAGAATCCGAAAACCAATGTTGGCATTTGCACAGACACCTACATGGCCGCCATATTGGATTATCAAAATGGCCGCCATAATACACATATTATCGCTATCTTGGTTGCTAGTCAATCTAGAATTGATAAGATTTAGGCACAAAGGCCAAGCACTGGGACCTATAGAGATCATTCAGCACTACATCTAAAAAATAAAAGATCACCACAGGAATATCAAAATTTAAAACACATTAATATAGCAAGTAGCGGTACATAAAACGGATACAATATCAATAGAGGAATATCAAAAGTAAAAATCACTGGATAATTAAATATCATAAAAAATATTGCAATCCAATAAAAACGATCGGAGCTTAAAAACATCTGCATCTAGGCCAAGAATGTCAGACAGGGAAAGGAAAGTAAAACCTACAGAGCATCTGGGAAATGAGTAATTACAACAAGAGGTTAGAATGTGGCTTACAGACAGTACCTCGTCACACACAGCACACAGCGGTGGGTGATCATTATGTAATATCTATCTGTGCATCATATATGTGTGACCAATATGCAACCTTGTGAGAACTACTTCCGTACGTCTACCTAAGTGAACGGTTGGTAAGTCCCAAAGCTTCACAGAAGGATGAATGGCTTTAAGTTTTTGGTTAGTGCTAGTGAGGGAAGACCACCTCAACTGCCACCTCTCCCGAATCAGCGACCGGAAACTGCATTTCACATCTTCCGAGGGGATAGAGAACCGGCCCTTACACTCTAGTTCAACCTCTTTTGCTGCAGTGTCAGCCTCCTCATTGCCCTGGATCCCCACATGAGCTGGGACCCAACAGAAATTAATCATTTTGTGTCAAGATGCTAAGCGATAAAGCCATGCCTGGATGTCCTGAACCAATGGGTGAACAGGAGAGTAAACTTGAATGGCAGAAAGAACACTGTGAATCAGTGTAAATAGTGAAATCCGTTCCAGTGGAGTCACGTGCCACTTTCAAAGCTTGGACAATAGCATACACCTCCGTAGTAAAGACAGAGGCAACCCCAGGCAATCGAGCAAGGCGAGTGGTGTCCTTAAAAACCACCGCACAACCCACACCCGATGCCATTTTCGACCCATTAGTGTACAATGCTGAAGTAGATTTATGGACTTGGGAGTGATCCAGAAACATGGCCTTTGCCACAGCTGGAGATCATTTTGCCTTGTAACTGGGAAGAATGCATACTGACGGAGAGGGGAGAACCCACAGGGCAAACGAGGGGAACTTTACCTCTCTTATTAAAACTGAGTTCAAATGAGAGATCATCCAACACTTCCCTTAATGCGGATCTGGAGAGGCTTGGGGAAGCTTTTACGTGCCTCATATCATGGAAGGAAACGGCTATCAGTGACCGAGCGATAAGCAGGGTTATCAGGTGAACAGCGAACTCTAAACATTAAACGTAATCCAAGCTCTTCCCTACGGAGATCCAGAGGGAATTCCCCTGCCACAACATACATGCTTTCTGCAGGTGATGTACGGAAAGCACCTGTGCATATCCTCATGGCTGAATTGTGTACCAGGTCCAACAACTTTAAGATAGACTTGCTTGCCGAAGAATATATCTGACAGCCATACTCCAATTTAGATCGGCACAGCGCATCATCAATCCTGAGGAGGGATGAACAGTCTCCACCCCAGGACTTATTACTAAGCACTTTCAGGATGCCCAAGGTCTGCATAACATGCGTCTTAAGAACAAGAATATGTTCCCTCCAAGAAAAACCGCTATCCAGAGTGAGCCCTAGGAATTTGACTGAACTTTCATATGGTAAAATATTACCATTAAGAAAAAGGTGCGGTACAACTGAATTTTTTTCCTAGAAAACTTTATTGCCACAGTCTTCTGAGGGGAAAAAGTGAAACCCCACTCATTCGCCCACTGGACTGCCAAATCGATGGCTTTCTGCAAGTGTCGTCTAGCCATATCGGGATCAGCCGCTGAACAATATATCGCATAGTCATCTACAAACAACAAACGTTGCACCAATGGTTCCCTAGAAACCCTCACCACAACACTGTTTACAGCCATTTTGAAACAAAAAAAACTTAGCGCACTCCCCTGAGGAACCCCCTAACGCTGCATAAGTTTATCAGAAAGACAATTCCCAACCCTAACACGGATATAACGAGTGCGTAGGAAACTCTGGATAAATACAACAGCATTTTCCCGGTCAGGCCTAGCTTACCCATTTCTTGCACTATACCAAATCTCCATGTTGTGTCATACGCCTTTTGCAAGTCAAAGAAAACACCAAGTGTATGTTTATTAGTAACAAATGCATTCTGGATATCGGTTGTGAGACGCAAGAGAGAATCAGGGGTAGATCTGTTTTTACGGAAGCCGAACTGAACCGGGGAAATGTGATTACCAGTCTCCAACCACCATACCAACCTGTGGTTTAGCATTTTCTCAAGCAATTTACATAAACAACTGGTTAGAGCAATGGGTCTATAGCTGGAAGCCAATTTCGCATCTTTCCCAGGCTTTAGGACGGGAAGGATTAAAGACACTCTCCAACTCTCCGGCAATAGTGATGTACTCCAGATTTCATTGAAAATACACAACAAAAATAGAAACGCTTCTGGGAGATGTCTGATCATGTCATAATGCACGCCATCCTCTCCCGGGGCAGAGGAGCCGGCATTACTCAGAACATGAATGAGCTCCTGCATGGTGAAAGGTGCATTATAAACGTCCGAATCTTGGTCAGTCACACTAATGGGAGGGACCTGAGCACGCCCAAAAGGACCCGAGACTTCAGCAAAGTGGCGAACAAGAATATTAGAGACAATGACAAGATCTGATGATACAGTATCACCCACTTGAAGGCAAGGAGGGGGACTAGGAACAAATTTCCCAGAAAGCTTCCTGATCTTAGCCCATACTTTATTGATAGGAGTCCTACATGTCACAGGTCCGGTATACTTCTGCCATGAAATCAGTTTAGCTCTCCTAAATTACCTTCGTTTCTTAGCCTGAGCTCTCCGGTATATAACATAGTTTACCTGAGTCGCATTGTTCGTGTGACATGTCTCAAAGCAGTACACGTATTATCCCACCACGGAACCACAGGCCTCGAAGGAGTTCCAGTCGACCACGGGATAGATATCAGCGCACTGTTTTGAATTAAATCTACATGGTACTCATATGCTACTAGGTGTGTGTCAAAGGAACTCAGATCCGGAGTCCCAGAGAATAATTCAGAGAATACATTCCAGTCTACACGCTCAATGCGCCACCTAGGAGGAGCAGTTGGAGGAAGACCATTAAGAGTTTATATGATGATAGGAAAGTGGTCACTTCCATGCAATGACTGAGAAACCGACCACTGGAAGGAGAGTAAAATATCAGAGGTGCATATACTAAGATCAATGGCTGAATAACTGTGATGCTGTAAAGTATGGTGAGTAGGGGACCCATCATTGAGCAATGATAAGTTTTTTTCAGAAGTATAGCTTCAACTTGAGACCCACGCTCATTGCAAACGGAGCCTCCCCATAATTGGTTATGGGCGTTGAAGTCTCCCAACAGCAAAAAAGGTGGATCAAGCAGGTCCACAAGGGACTGTAGGGCTCGCGAGTTAATGGCCTCCCCAGGAGGGAGCTAGAGAGAACAAGTGGTATAAATTTTGTTGAATAAGACTCTTACTGCACATGCCTGCAAATCAGTTTGTAGGGGGATTGGAAAATGATGAACACTCCTTTTCACAATAATTGAAGTCCCGCCTTTGGCGCGAAGACCCAGAGGGGGAGGAGAACTGTAAAATGTATAGTTTAGACCTTGGTTGAAATGAGAAGAACCCAATTTGGTTTCCTGCAAACAGAGGACATCCAAGTCATAAAGATTCTTTAAAACCGAAACTTCCTCACTATTTGCATGGATACCCCTACAATTCCATTGTAGAATTATTGGCATTATTGTCGTCGGCTAAACTATCATCCCCTTTAGGAGGGGGGGCATTAACATCAGAGGTTTGCGGTAGAGACTCCTTCTCAAAATGTCTTCGAGAAAGCCTGCCAAGTGAGTCAGCACGCCGCCTCTTCAGGTAAGTCTTAACCAGAGCTGGAGAGGTTCCACCCATGCGAGAGGGAACCCTCGTAACTGGCAAAGAGCTATCCTCAGAGTTGGGCCGCTTCTTAGAGCATTCCTGTGGAGAATGCCTTTGTGGAGATTGGAGATGCTTGTATTTATGTTGTACATGGACGACCGTGTTCTTATCCATCTTTGTTGTTGGCGCTTCTACTCTGGTTTCCGATGAACTACGCTTCCCAGAGAAGGAGGAAGACCTGGGGGAGGAATTAATGCTACCTCCAGATGAACCTGTGGCACCCCTCACATCCGAAGATGAAGGGCCCTTCCTCCCCTTTGGCGAAGAGCCGGGAAGCGTACGACCATCGCGATGATGTGTCCTGTCTTTCTTTGGAAGGGAAGGATGCTTTTCAGTAATTGAATGGGAATGTTGTTTGCGATAAACAGAGGCTTGAGGAGGAATAGCCTCACTCCGCGAACTCTGCACCTGTCGCTGCTGCTGTGAGATGATAGGGACACTAGTGACTTTGTCCTGGCCTGTCACTTTAGAGAGGGTAACTGGTGCAGATGATGCAACTGTTGAAGCGTATGAACGCGTACCAGGCTTACTCCGGAACAGCAACTCCCGTCTATCAGCACCAAAACTAATATGCTGTGTATTTGCCAGAACGACTATGTCGACCTCTAATTTATATACATCACAATGCCAGGAAGAGGGAGAGTGGCCACCCTGACAATGGTAGCAGTACGCATTTGATTCAGAAGCCTCATGATTGCTTAATGCTGAACAAGAGCCGCAACGGATTTCGTTTGTGAAGTATTTCTTAAGGTGCCCATACTCAAAACATTTGTAGCACTGCATAGGTCGATCATGAAATGTCTTAACTCGCAGGGTGATTGGCCCAATATCAACAGAATCGGGTAAGTAAGACCCAAAAAATACAAGTAATACAGTCTTGCCCTTCAGCTTCCGGGCAGAGGACACAGACTCGGGATACATAGAGAAGATGGTTTCTTCAGTGAAGGCATGCAGGTCCTCACTAAACACAATCCCTTTTGTAAAGTTAAAGGACTTGTGGGCCTGGATTGACTTAAACATACCATTAGAAGAACAAGGCAGATGAGATAGCAATCTAGCCTGAACTGGGTTGTTAGCGTAGATTAATACACTTTTCCCATACTTTTTAAGATGTTCCTTTGCGCTGACACCGACTTGCCTCTGCAAATACTGATGTGCCTTAATATAATTATTTCCTCCATCGTTGTAATATGCTACAAACCATTTAGGTATAGGAGCAGGGCGCTGTAGGTCTGGAATTTTATCAAATCCGTCAGATACATTTGGCACATAATCGGAGTCACTATCCTCAATATTAACAGAACGCTGCAATGATTTTGAACCGGAGCAGCCAGCAGGTAGTAGATTCGGGGCAGCATCGTAGGCAGCAGCAGCAGACTCCTCCAAAAAGGAGAAGTAGCATCTGTTGACAGACCCACATTCGTCTACGAAACAAATTCTGATACTGGTTACTACACCAAAGGACTTAAACGTTTTATGCAGGGAGTCGTAGGATAATTCGGGGGAACATTTTGCAGGAAGAGAGTGTCCCCTTTGCCTCTTTTAGAATAATTTTGCTCAATAGGCACTTCATAAGGTGCCAGTGTAACTACTGTAGAACTTTGAGAGGGAAGGTCATTAGAAGAAGCCGGGGGATTGCCAGAGTCGGTTACCAAATTTTGCTGAATAGGCACTGCATAAGGTGCCATTGTAACTATTCTAGAACTTTGAGAGGGAAGGACATTAGTAGAAGCCGAGGGATCGCCAGAGTCGGTTACCGGTAAGTCCAAAACAATTTCCGTGTCAGTATGGTCAGTATTGTCTGCCATGAGCGCATTCAAAATTACAGAAATATATAACCATAAGACATAAAATAAGAATGACATGAGAAGAAGATACTGCGGTTGCTAGGTGCCGCCTAGCAATGAAAGGTTGAGACCTCCGCAGGGCCAGGAAAACCAGAATATGGACATTTGCATGAGATAGGCCCCGGCTTCGAGCTGGGAACATTGTCAACCCGACATACGTGAATAAACGTATATTTGTCCTCGATCTGTTATGTCCCATAAAGGATGGAGCCGGCGTTGTTACCTGTCACATACACTGAAGAAAGAAAGGAGTCAGCAACCCTGAGACAACCCCACCACGCCCAGCCCCCAACATCGAGCTTTTCGGGCCCTCGCCGGCGGCACCTGTCACCAAGTGGAACTCCGCCAACTTTGCTGAAGTCATAAACGCTGCAGCGAAACTCCGGGGAATACTAGAACCTCCTGAATCAGGAAACAGGAAAGGGAGGAAGGGAACAGGGCAGGCAACCAGAAGAGACGGGAGGGTTGAGTCTCCTAAAGTGGCAGGGGAGGAAATCAACCCCCTAGTTGGCATCCCCAGAGGATAGCAGAAGAAGTAAGAAATGAAAAACATACAGTAAGAGAAGGAAAGAGCCTAGCAAAATTAGTTGGAGATGGCAGGTGGAGTGGTCGAATAACCCCAGACCGCCCCAACTACCAACTCGTAAGCCCCCACACCACGTCAAGGAGCTAGGCAAAATGGGGGCTAGTCAATCTAGAAACTTGATTAGGTATGCTAATCCTATGTTTTCGGGGTTAAGGTATCCAATAAAGGCCTCATAATCGTGCTCAGGGCTATAGAAAGTAAAATGACACAAAAACAAAGGTAATTGACAAATATTATCTTCATATTTGTGATATAACTATATTACAGTCATAATACATGTTGCAAGTCCTTTAATAGGTATCTATATAATATTTACGGTTGTCTGTCTGTCTGTTCTTTATAGGCGGCCGCAGTTTTGGACCTGGGGAGCTGAAACTTTGCATGAGGGTGTCAATTGACCTGGGTCAGGTCATAGAGGGGTCCCCAGGGTGAAAGGGACGGAGAAAATGGGCGCGAAATCGGAAAAAGGGCCGTTTGGGGCAGAAGGAGGCCTCCGATCGAAAAGTTGTATGGAACGAAAGTTGTTCGCAGCCCCCTAAAATGGGGGTACGGATGAGGTCAGATCCAAAATCGGAGGTAATTTAGCGGCCTAAATCGATGTTGCCGTTTAATGAGGCACAGGGAGGTCAAGGCCGGTGATTATGGTAGTATTGATGATGGTGATTATGGTAGTAGTAGTGGTGGTAGTAGTGATGGTGATTATGGTGATTATGGTGATTACCCGGGCAACGCCGGGTACCCCTGCTAGTGGGTCTATAAAACAAGAAAACATAAGTTCTATACAGAGAATCTACTAGGTCTATATCATTCAGGAATATGCATTTACAGATCTTCATCACTGTCCTGAGTCATTTTCGGCATTACAGTCAGCCTCATTTTCGCAGTCACTTCCAGACAAACAAAGGTTTGTACAGGCCAAGTTATGTCTCCTGCATGAACAGTTGAACACCTCTGGTTTATGAAATGGGCTTTACACTAACATCTGACCAACTCTACAATGGCCTGTGGTGCAGGTGGAACCTTCGTGGTGGAAGGCACTATCTCCCCATTGTCATTTTGATAATAGCCATGTTTGATTGGGTCAAACAGATATTGCCACATCACACTGGCAACAGAGACAAATGGTGTCTCACTCTTTATGACAGATATATTCTCATCCTGAAGTTCACGCCAGGTTTCTGGATGACTTCTCTTCAGCTCCTGCATGTCTGCGATGTACCAGGGCCAAAGGCGTTTGTATTTTATCCGATCTAGGGCAAAGAAGAGCTTACTTAGTGCCTCTCCAGCTTGCAGGTGGAGAACTAGATCAGAATTTCTTGAAGCTTCGACGAAGAACAGGAGGGTTTCAACATGGTGAAGGTAAATTGTTATTGACTTTAACATTTCGTTTGAGCATTTTTCTGCTTCCCATGTTTTCAGTTGCTCAGTTCAGTTGTTCAATAATATATTCGTTGGTGAGGGTTTGAAGCAGGCGATCATTGGCATTAGCGATGCATTCTGGAATCATGCTTCTGTCAACTGCTGATCTTGCACAGGCTTCCTGGACTTCCGTCACTAGCTCTGAGCAGATGAATTTGAGGTGTGACTTTTCTGTAGAGAATTTGTCAAGAGAAGTTCATACAGAGCCATGTACGTATGGATGTGTGAACGAAGAGTTCTCTTGTAGTGGGCACACTTCAGAATCTGTCGTGTTATAGCGGAGCCATATACATCAGCTTCAATCCATGCATCATATATCCCAGAATTTTCAATGGACGTACCTAGTGCCCTTATTGCAGCCATCACAGTGTGTAGCTCACTCAGCCTGGGAAGAACTGTTCTTTTAAGATCATCCTTTGAATCCAGCAATTGTACCGCCCTCTCATTTAAAGTCATGTTGAAGGTAATCACTGTGGGGTATTCTTCACCAACGACCAAGCTCTTCAACTGAGATGCTTGTAGCATCACAGTCATCATTGTAGACCACTCATGTGCTACTTCTGGCAGCAGTGGTAGTGCACCAACTTGGGTCAAGGATTGGCCAGATGACACAAGTGACTTGAATCCAGCCCAACCAGGGATACTGCTCTGCTCTCCATTATCCTTTTCTGTAGACAGGGCAGATGATATGATCCAGTTTAAGGTGGTCAGTTCATAAGAATCAACAACCCCTGTGGTTTCGACCTCAATTTTTTGTGCTTGCTTGACCAGTCAAGGTTTTGGTTTGCTACATGGCTTGATGGGTGCATGATATGGGGCAACTGATAGATTCTATGCTTCACTAAATTCCAGACTTGGTACGATGGCTTCCTCTGGAGCATTGGCCTTCTGATACACTGCAGTGATTATTCCATGTGTGGTGTCTTTCCCAACAGCTCTGTTCTCAGCAAAGTCTATATTGTCAACTGCAAAGAACACAACAGTTCTTTGTGAAGGGTGGGACATACAAGCCATCGAACCGTCTTTTATTTTCCACAACAGCATTAGCTATTACTGTTTCCAAGAGCATTGATCGACTGTATGGTACACAATAGTTCTGTGAATGAAGGAGGTCTATTAGTTTCTTGTTCCTGGTGTCATGATGAACAATAAGTGCCAAACCCTGAACTTATGAATTTTCTTAGGCATTTTGTGTCCGGAAGGTGTCTGTTTCCTGCTTGGGTCGGTGTTGCACCTGCCTGGTTGTGAAAGCATACATAATGTTCTGGCTTAATGTCAGTGCTGATTGTTCCACTATCCTGTGCCTTATCTCTGTTTGCATCTTCTCTTCGGGTCCTATCAATATCCAATGTATAAGGCTGTACAACTCTGGTGGAACATCTTTTGCCGGGCTTAAAACAGTAACCGAGTTTGATCATTTCTTATCATCAGTGAAGTTCGCAATACTTCTGCATATTAGCTTAGCTGTCTTGTTTAACATCTTTGTATTGTCAATTTAACTCTCATTGTCTTGTATCACAAATTTATGGATAATTTCTTCTTCACAGGCCTCAGGGCAGCAAGGAACAGATGGCTGCCAATCACGTGTTAGAATAATTAGGAGTCTAGATATACTACAACTATATTTTTTGTGTCTGGAAACATGGAATAGGCATATTGAATGAAGAGTTATAGGTAGGAAGATGTGAACGGAATATTTTTTGTATCACTCAGTTTTATCACAACTGGTATCACCGAACTCTGGAAACATGAAAAGTCCTAAAAGTGAAGTAAGTGTTAGGATTAGAAGTCTGATGATGCCACCTGTGGTTTTCTTGACCCAGAAAACATAGTATTAGCATATTTAATTATGTTTCTATGTTGCATAGAAAGCGAGATGCGCAAATATTGCTTTTTATGGCGGCCATTTTGAAAATCCAATATGGCGGCCATGCAGGTGAATACGCAAATGCCAACATTGATTTTCGGATTCCCCATGCTCTGAAAATTCCAAAAATGTATAGTTTTGCTAATCTCCAAATTTGTTGAACGAAAATACATAGTGACCCTGACTACAAACTTAAGTTCTTTTATACAAGCCTGTTAATTTTTCAGTCTCGCCCATGCTGCTCCTCTCCAACTAAGAATACGACTCATGTTAGCTTAGTTTGTTAAAATAGGACTTTAGAGGCTATCAACCCTATTGGATTATTAAGCCCGCACACTGTAAGTCAAGAATTACGTCAGGACTGGAGCCTCTCTGAGAGAATTCTAATCCCTTGCATTTTCACTCTCAAATATCAGGCCATTTATCAAATTCTCTCTCCACACTAGTCCAATCCGGGATTGATTCAGGAGTCAGGATATCAGGTCCGAGGTGCCGCTACTAATAGACTAATACTAAGGTGGTTTACATCATCCAATAACAGGCGAGGGGCAGCTTCACGGTCCAATTTGGAGAGCGGAATTTGGCAGGAACAAGCGCCCCCCATTCTCCCGTCATCTCCCCCTCTCCGCCGTGTGCAAGGGAAAGAAAGGTGGCAAATCCCCACACATATATATGTATATATATATATATATATATATATATATATATATTTATACTGTATATATAAGTCATTAGGGATAAAAACAAAAACATCTTTAAGTTTGCTTTGGCTTTCCCTTTAATAATATCAGGGAGAAATTAAATCTATCATATGATAGGAGACATGTAAGGCCTTGATATGGCAACAGTAAAATTATCTTAGCACATAAGGAAAATAAGATATTCAAGAAAAATTATATTTATGTTTACTCCGTCCAATGGGGTAAAAACGAACCACTCCTGGGGTAAAAAAAAGAAGGAAAACAAAAAACATACCAATACAACTGAAATAATTGGCAACAGAGCTAAAACTACTGCTCGTCTGCAGTGATTAGATGGCTTAAAACTGTCAACCGTGTCCCATTTCTGTTTTCTTCAATTATAGAGTGGTCTACCACAAAGGGTGTCAACCCGAGCATTATTTTGGGACATTTTATACTTTACTGTTATTGTATTTGGTATGCAAACTAAATAAAACCTAAACAAAACTGATCATTGTTTTGAGACCTTTTATACTATACTTTTATTGTATTTGGTATGTAATTATGTAAATATTATGTAAACTAAAATCCAACCTTCTAATTATTGTTTTTCTTCTGTATTCCAACTGCTCCCTCTCGGGCTTAGGCTGAGATCCTGTATACTCAGCCATTATACATTGAACGGTGATGCCCGTGAGGTCTTGTTCCAGTCTAGGGGTGAGACATGTGAAGCACTCTTAGCTGCAACCAGCCCCTGCCATCTTGCCTTCACAGGATGCATGGGGCTTAGTTGCTCACTCACGGCTCCAAGTAGCCCCATCTCAGATGCTGCCTCGCTCCAGTGCTTCACTGTCCCACCTCCTAGACTCGGACCCTCACTCTCAGAACGCCACCTATTGAGCAATGAACTCACTAGGAATTGCACCCCTGTAGCATATTTTGAATATGGGAATATTCATACAGTGCTATTTAATCAGGATGAGGGTATTTTTTTGGCATTTCGGTGGGCTTTGTGGTAATGCACTGATACTAGGTACAGCACAAATTCCAATTCAATAATATCTTCCCATTGACATATCGGAATTAGAACCCGGGTTCATTGGATTACCAGTCCAGTGGCAAGACCACTGCGCCACACCTCCTCAGCACATATTCAATACCCGGTATATGAAATTAAAATTAATGACTCCCTTTTGGTTCAACACCTTGACTCTGCTTATACACATTTTTGGGGAGAGGGAAGACCAAATTTAACCACATTCCTAAATCTGGCATCCGCTTGTACTTCTTCACGGAAATACGTTATTGCTTTTGCCCGCACTTTGTCCTCAACTTCAGGTTTGGCTGGGCCAGCTAGGAGGCGGGAAACTTCTACAATGTCAATATCGTCCTCCTGTGGCCAGTCCCAGCGCAATTCTTTAGGATTACTAGACGGCACAGATTTCTTCATGAATATAATTTCTACCTCATGCACTTTAGCCTAATCATGGCTAAACACCTTCAACACTTTGCCTTAATAATAAGTGGACGGCCTATCGTACATTACAGCATAAAACATGTCCACCTCTTTATCCTTCTCCTTGGGCAGTTTATCCATTAGCATCTGGAAACAGAAAAGAAAAGCGTTGCATGCAAACTATTCTAGATATTGAACCTTACCCAAACAATACAAACAAGTTGAAATAGGTCTAAAATCAATATTTTCAGTCACTCATCAGTACACTTCCCATTTCTTTTTAGTATGATGCCGTTTACACAAGTTGTTGCGTATATTGTGGCCAATCACTTGGAAACAAGTATAATTTTGTATTTCATAAACTTTATTTATGAAGACCTACGTTCATTATTACGCCAAATTCCCTGTTTATTATACCTCAATTATAGGTTTGATTCCCGAAGGGAAGTAGAGAAAACCTAATATTTAGTAGGGGCCCCTTCATCATTGACGATGATGCCTATTAGTATAATAGTCTCCATTCAACATCCACGTCAGTCGTTTGAATCAACCTCCGCGAGGAAGAATAAGAGTCATCTTCATAAGTGCAACGCTACTTCTCTTATGGTGTCGTCATAGATCGGGTACCCACTACGAAAAAACTTCGTAAAAAATAAGAGAATGCAAAAGGAAAACATTTCTACTTTAACACTGTTATTCACAAGCTTCCCACATTCGGTGGATTTTCTTGCATTGTGGCTTCTTACCGCCTCTCGCCAAGCGCAACAATTCGTCCGTCAATGAAATACCAAGATAAACTCAAAATATCAGCGAATGGGAAGGGGATGGCTGGGAGGGACTTCATCGTCAATGATTCCGGGTCCCCTACTAAATATTAGGTTTTCTCTACTTCCCTTCGGGAATCAAACCTATAATTTAATAGTGGCCCCTTGTATCGGGGATTATACTGTTTTGATACCTTTTTGCTTCTTACCTTGATTTTCCTTGTAATGCTTGTAGTCCAGGTTAACACTGTAAAAAACATGTTGAAAGGTAAATCATAGAGGTAATTGATTTGAAGCAAAGACACTGGTGGCTTTTTTATATATATTTATTTAACACAAAATATAGAACTATGCAGTTTGTAAATAGTTATAAGGTCTGTGTAGATACTGTATTGCCCAGCAGGGAAGTATCTACCTAATTAAAAGCAGTAAGCTGGCTAACAACTAGATTGAGCTATTATTCCTGTAATCTGTAATTCCTTCCTGTAAAGAATAGATGAATTAAGAATAGCGAAAATAGGTAAACGGTACACACACTAATATCGCACAGTATCGCACTTGTCACTGTATACGTCACTGTATAATTTACCTCAGCCGCTCAAGGGTCCGACCCTCCTTATGGCTGGACTTGAGATCTGCTACTGGCTGTAAGCCTTCCCACTGTGGGCGCCGGCTTCTTACTAGAGTGGTGTCACACGTTACTAGTTGAAGCAATCATCTTGGTGTTGCTGCAATTCTCTGAAGGGAGCGTGAGAACCCCTGCTTAGCTTGCAAGAATTGTACCAAGGCCTTTATAGGTGGGGTGATCTTCTATAGGGGAGTCATGCCCAATTTGAATGTACAGTAGTATACTTAAGTAAGTGAATAACTGTTATAAGGGTGTGAGTTATACAAGTGATTATATGAGTTACCCTAGAGTGTACAGTCGCTCAAAATGCGCTGTTACACCCTTCATCATTGACGATGTTGCCAGAATACCAAGACTGGAGGGGGACATTCGTAATATCGGAACCTCAATAACCGCATGGTTAAGTCAAGAAACCTTATAACAGGAAAAAGATATTTTATTGGTTTTGTTGTGCATACAGCATTATAAAATATGAAAGAGTGGGAGCAGTGTGTTGCTTCAAAGAAGCCTACCCCAACAACAGAGTCCTCTTCCATGAGGTATTTGTTGTACCGTGTGACACAGAGAGTTAAATGCAAAAAAAATCTCTTCACCTCGACCCTGAACCTGTGCTGAGCTCAGATTGGTCCCTAGGTCCATTTATTGAGTCATTTCGACCAATACTAAACTTAGTGAATCTAGTGAAAACTAGTCTGGAACATTTATTGAGTCATTTCGACCAATACCAACCTTTCTTAACCCTTAAAGATCGGGGCCGGACTTAAGTCCGGCTCCAATTTGCAGCAAGTTAGGAGCATTATTAAGGCTTTTAAAGGGTTAAAATCGAGTGCAAATGGGCGGGAGCGCAGCGGGCCTGACTGCCGACTCCCAGGGCTTACCGCTGCCCATTAACTCATGTTCCATGTGTTCTCGAGAGGCCGGCAGTGTAGCCAGTAGTGAGCATAGCTGGGAAAAATATGCCGCTATACGCTAAACTCCCATGTTACTGGTATCACTGTATGAGAACCACGAGTGCTTAGCTCGTTCTGGTCTCATTTTGAAGCTTTTAGCGCCTAGTTTTTTGCTAAATGTTTTTTTTTTCATGCAGATACTTGATTTATCATTCAGGTGGGCCTGAATATGCCCAAATAAGCCCAAAACCCCCCGCTAGACAAGGGTTAATCTAGTGCAACTAGCATAGAAACCTGCAATTTACATATATAGTATAATGAACATATTGAGTCACTTCGACCAATACCAACCTTTCTTAATCTAGTGCAACTAACATAGAAACCTGAAATTTACATATACAGTATAATGAACAGTAGTGTAAAACAATCTTGTATTATTCGTAAAATACATGAGCTTTAATTAAGCTTTCAAAACATAAAATTAAGACATCAGATTTAATAATTAAACAAATTTTCCCGAGCTTCTTAGCTCGTACATATCTATTTGGGCTAGGCCCGGCGTAATTAACGCCTAGCTTGCCCTTCATCAACTTGTAATCCTGTGGAAGGGGGTTCATCTCTTGTACTGGGATCCACATACCCCTCCCCCTTTTCTTAAGCCCCTATTGGGCGTACACATCACAGTAATAACGGCTGGAAATACAAGTAAAACAAACAGAAGGAGTGTGCCCTTGTGCAGACCATAAGGAACAAGGCTTGGGTCGTAATAGAAAACCGAGTTTGAAACCAAAAGGGGAAAAACGCATGCAATGAAAAAATTCTGCACCGAGGGCGCCTCCTGTGACTACCACGTCCTCTGCCCACTTGGTGTGGAGCGAGGACACGTAGGATCATAGAAAAAACTTAAGAGAGCTAGAAAAAACAACTGGCTATATCAGTTAGTCCGCCGGGGGATGTCAAAAATTGTCTAGTCTAAGAGGATCGAGCAAGACACCTGGGGGACATGAGCCGTAGGACCTAAATGGCCCCGACCCTGGCTTCCCCCGGCGGTAAATATACCTCATTCTGAACATTTGTGTCATACAACTAAAAACAGTTCACGATCACTTAGAGGTCAGAAAAAGCTCAGTGTCAGCACAGCTGGCCACCATATAAAGGAGGGACAGGCCTCTAGTCTAAGCCGGAGGGAAAACGAGGTCCCCGGGGTTGAAGGGGAAAAACTGTCACCTTTGAAGAGTGATAGTTTGCGGCAATTTCAGAAAAATTTAAGAGAGTTGATATGTTTGGAAGGCTAATGATGAGACTGACATAGAGAGATCTCTGGTGCGTAATGACTGCCAACAGCGTTAAGTTATCGCTAGGCCTTACTGAAAGTATAAGCCTAAGAAACTAAAGGCACACGCTTCTGTCAGATCATTTTAAGCCGCTCTAGTGGCCTTGTGTAAGGAGAACGTGGCTGTAATTTCATATGGAACAAAATAAGGGCGAGAGAGCCCATAACGGTTTTCATCTATCATATTTAAGAAGAAAAGTGGAGGGATGTAAAATAACTGATCCGGCCTTAACCCACTGAGCCCCAGCTAGTTTATAATAAATGTACCACCCAGGACCAGCAGGTTTTGAAAAAAAATTGTTTCCAGAAAACACCAGGAATGGGTTAGGAATGAAGGAAAACCCACAAAAAAACGATCCCCTAGGTCATTAAGGGGCCCTACGGTGCGCCCGAAAGTCGGATTTACAGGAGGGGAAAATTGAAGGCTAAAACACCCAAAAACAGGTTTTTGTGCGCTCACGCGCACGCGGTTGGACATTGAGAGTTTTTAACCATCAGCATGGTTGTGTGGGATACTTACACAGTTCCCATACAAATCTGAGCCCTCTAGGTGCCATAGGACCGGAGTAATTAACAGTGATGCAACGTTGTCGTCGCTGGGGTTTAGCGTTACAAACATTGCCGACGACAACGTGTCGTCGCTGGGGTTCAGTGGGTTAAGTGGATGTCGTAAAAGTTTGGACTTGTTGCTGAGCCATCCCTGACCCCGGTAAAACATCTCGGTATGTGCGCGCAACTCGATTAAGCATATAGAAAGAGGAAAAAGTCCCCTATAATATTGGAGATGGGAATAAAACCCCGCCGGGACGAACTTCCAGCCCCCCGTGGCGGGACTCTTCCCGGAAAGGAACAACCACCAACAAGGCTTGCTGAGGGCTTAAAATGCATAACCAAGGTGTGAGCTTAGCGAGAGTGAATACTTATTCGTGTTGTACCGCACGTAACGTACAAGGAGGGACATCCTGGGGAATCGACAAGTTTAACTGTAGTAGAGACCCCTATGGATACCATCCTCCAACACTTCCAGATTTACTGACTAGTAGTACATCATCCTAAAGACACCCTGGTAGCCACTTGCCGGCGGACGGTTGTCTCTGGCTACCATTCTTCAAGTTAGTGTGAGAGAGGCGGCCCCTCCTTGCGTGTGTCCGCCGCAGGGTCAACCGTGTTCGCATACCAGACCTGGGCCGGAGATCGTGTGTCTCCCTCTTGTGAGTAATGATTAGGTATCACATCCCTTATGCAGAGGGTTGTATCATTGTTATGCAACGCCGGGTGAGGCAAAGTCGCGTGACTTCGTTTCTGGCGTGCACATTGCGGTGACCGGCGCTGTCCGGGCGTACAGAAGAGATAAGGTGGCGCTGCCACCCATGAGAACTAACACCTCGTCGAACCTCGGAACCCTATTGCACTAGCACTGCCGAGGGAGAGAGGAGGACAGAGGGAGGACACACGAACCAGTCCTGAAAGCATTTTGAAATTTACTAGATAGCGGGAGGGGAAACCGTCCGCCGGCAGCTTTGAGCCGTTGGGGAGACCTAATGGGGGGGTCCCTACATTCGATTTCATCATTACCTTCACATCTCTCTTTATCTGGCTAACCATGAGCTTCGCAGTCAAGACTGGAGAGAACAAAATCCTATAATAAGCATTCATAGGTAACCCCTGAGCCATATCGAGTCTGAGGAGCTGTCGTGACCGGACTGCCGCAAATAAGGCTGTCCGGATTTCTGTGAGAGTTCTAGCCGGGGAAGGGAGGAGATATTGTTGAAAAGCCTTAACTAATTCCTCCTTCCGCCGTGGGGGGTCTAATACGGGTTTGGCAATAGGCTGGGCCGTATCCCTAGTTAACAGGAAGCTAATTCAATAGGTTCAGGAGCAATTAGGGGTAAAGGAAATTCCTCTGCAGTTAATTGAGGGGCGATGAGAAAATCAAAGATAGGTAGGGGGACCCCGTCCGATCATTGTATTAGCCAGTCAAACTCGGTAATAGGGGGAAGGGGGAACTGGGGACAGAGGGTTAGATGTATTATCTATAGCAAATTGTTGAAGTTCCTGGTCCCACGTTACCCATGGTCCATCGTCCACCTCACCCAGATTTGGCTGAGGTGGAAAATTGACCGGAGGCATGTAACCTGACTGCTTATCCGGCGGGCATTCCGGGTATGTGTTGTCCCGCCGCAATACTGTTTCCTGATCCTGACAACTAGCGTTCAAGCGAAAATATTTCTATTTCCCGGCATTAGGGACATGGCATATGTTATGTCGAGAATTTGGGAGATATTTTAAGGCTTAGGAAACAACATTGGATAAAAACTGAGATGATCGATTGGACTGCTATCGAGTCGATCTTAGAAAACAAACCCTGGGACTGACGCGACCAAGATCGCCCATCCGTTCGTGGTATGTTGACCGGTAGACAGTGACCTCCGGCGGGCTCAGTCCCTAGAGTTTATCGTGAGAGAAAACATCCCCCTCTCTCTGCAAGTCCTAAATTAGCGAAATATATGAGGATCCTGCCTCGATTCCAACATCCAAGTGGGATTGAAAGCTAGAGGTAATTGAGTAATGAACTTATGCCTCTGACTTGAAACCCACTTTGGCCTTACTGAGTCCGTAATGATGTATTTATAAATACGCCTAACATGGGGCGAAAGCGCCGGGAGGGCTGGTATGATTAAACAAAATTACTTTAATCTATGGAATAAGTGAGAAAAGCTCTACTAGGTATACCGTGTACACCATTGCCAACTCAAATCGGAAGGGTTAGACCGTTAGACTAACACCAGATCTCTAACTCGTCGTATTTAGAGGCAAAAAACACTAACGAAGTGCTTGCCACCTCCCCTTACTGGCGGCACATGACAAAACCCAAGTATGCGAATTCAGAGTGCCATTCCGAGTTTACAGGTTCGGCTGTCCGCCGCGACGGGACGCAGGGATTAGCCACTTATGCACAGTATTAGGGTGAACCTGAACCGTTCCCACTAGGCCTGGAGCCGTGCAGTTTCAAGTACCTATAATAGGAAAATACCCTGTAGATACCAAGCAAGCTGATGTCTATAGATAAGCTTGTAAAACGGTCCATACACCGGCATTATAAAATAACACATAGTAATTGTAAGAGTTATGTCGCTAAATTACCGCTGAATGCATCCAAATTCTTGATCCGTAAGATCTCGTAACCTATTACAGATTCGTGAACAAAAGAAGGTAAAATACTGTGCATCTTTTTACTTCATTTTAGGATGGAAGAGAGAGCCGTCTCGCCGGCTGAAGTTCAGCTGAAAAAAACGAGCTGTCTTATCGGCCTAACTGCATGACAATTATGAGCTGTATGACTGGCTTGATTAATCTCAGGAACCATTAACCGAGATACTGATCGACCTCCCTTACTTTAGATGTTTTAAGGAAAGAAAAATTGACTTACCCTTGCTGGAGACCTAGGTTCCATTACTCGGGAGTGTCAATCTAGAACGATGCCCGGCGAAGCCTGGAGGGTTCTTGTATCGGGGGGTATGGGGGGGGGGGTCATGTGTTACCTCACTGGGTCTGAGACATATCCAATGGCTAATTGCTCAGCTAAGTGGTGAGTATTGGTTGCCTAGATGCAACGCTATCCCTGATTCTGGGGAAATTTGTTTTGAAAGTTAGCAACTGTAAACAATTTCCATACTGTGGCCATTTAGGTATCTATCGATCAAGGCCGTAAGGCCCGAATGATCTATACAAAAACTCAGCCAGTCCACACCAGGATCTATGCCCACCGGGCATTGCTGGGAATTCCAGAGGCAAACTTAGATGCAGCCTGTCCCAATGTTAGAGTGCAATTAATCAAAATGTTAAAATTCAAAAGGGGAGGTATGTGTGGATCGATGCAAAAGTGAAATTTAGACTGAACCACTGATCTCCCCCCCCCACCCCCTTTCTCCCTTCCCCACACCGGAAACAGGATGGTTCCTTGCCGTGCTGACCTGGAAAAAATTTCCAGGATCAATGCTCATAAGGATAACCTGAGAGGTGTTAATAAACATGCTAGTGCAAGTCCGCCGGAAAGTTAGAAAAATAGTCACTATTATTCTAACCTTCGACCGGACCTGATCCTGTCAAATAGTGGGATTATTTGGTGTAGAAAGTGCTTACCTGTGACTAGTGTCACTGGCCCAAGAACCGTGTAGATTATAGCATATAATCTGACCTTCTTAACTGTATCGCCACAGGGCGATGAATCCGGAGGTCCTGGGTATATAGACTTTCTCATCATTGCGGAATTGCTGAGGGATTAGCCCTTGTATAATTATATGACACCGAGGTTCCCGTGAAAAGGGCTCAACTTGCGGCATATGTCATAGAGGGTAAGTCTTATTGCGCTCGGCGAACAATCAGGGCGAGTTCCTTCGGCGGGCCGAGTACAGGGTCCTTTTAGGAAGTAGCACTTCCCGTCGGGAGGTATGTAGGTAAGCCCACACGCCGGGACATTCGGAGAGTTTTTTAACTATTTGCAAAATAGAATCCAGCGGCCCTGCTAAGGAAACCGCCGGAAAAACCGTCCAAAATTTCTCTAGAGGCGTCGACTTCACACAAAAGACGGAGTGCCATCCTATGACATGAGTCATCGTTGTTTAGGCCAGTTGGCGGCGGGTATCTGCGTGCTATTATAAAAAATAGCTAGCAGGCGCCGGTACGTTTACACACACAGCCGCCGTAAAAAACGGGGTAAACACAACAATGGGCCAGGCGGCACGCCGCAATCCTTATCTTTGCAGAACATATCTCTTTCCGCCGGCCATACCAGGTCACCGGAAGAAGGATAGTGGCACACTATTACAAAGACCACAAGACAGGGGGAAAGAGGAACAAACCACACGCCGGCATGGCGGCACAGACCCAAGGTTGCAAAACCGAGGCCGGCGGGTCAAGAGAGGAGTTCAGTCGGTGAAAAAAGCACAACAACTAGTGAAAACCACCCTTACTCTCAAACCAACCCTGACGTAAGGACGTTTCCTTGGACTCCCGGGAAGTGTGCAACACTAACCCACAGGGAGCGCAAGAAAAGGGGACACAAAATAATTCACACATAGAGAAAAATTAATTATACCCCTCAAAAGCTACCCTAAAGGCTTAATCATGAGAAGATAACTTTCAAAATGAAAAACACACGAAAGAGCAGCGATAGCAGAGCAAAAGGCTCAGAGAAAGCCCCCAAACGGGACCTCCCAGCAGACACGACGCCAGAAGGTCCCACAACCACGTGTGACAACCTTATCCCGGCGCGTCTGCTAAAAGACAAAGACGGGGTCCCAAGACCCAAAGCTGGACTAAGGAACAGCTAGCGATGAATAAAAGCCTTCTAACTAAAGGAAAAGCAAAAGAACTAACAAAAGGCTCAGGGAAAGCCCCCGAACGGGACCTCCCAGCAGGCACGGACGCCGGAAGGTCCCACAACCACGTGTGACAACCTTAACCCGGCGCGTCTGCTAAAAAGACAAAGACGGGGTCCCAAGACCCAAAGCTGGACAAAGGAACAGCTAGCGATGAATAAAAGAGCCTCCTAACTAAAGGAAAATAAAAAACTAAGGCGCATAGCACCAATTAAAACCATGCGTGTGGTAACAAGAATGAACACAACAAGTAAGTGCCTGAAAGTACCCTAATTTAACACTTCCTGCGGGCCAACAATACACAACCCGTGCTAGCTAATCTAAACCCTGCTCACTAACCCCCAGATATATACAAATGAGTAAGGACTCACTAGAGGAAAGCGAACGTCGAATGAAGCCGGAGCTCGGGGGCACTAGTGTTGACGGTTGGCCCGCGAGGAAGAGAAGGACGAATTGTTGCGCTTGGCGAGAGGCGGTAAGAAGCCACAACGCAAGAAAATCCACCGAATGTGGGAAGCTTGTGAATAACAGTGTTAAAGTAGATTTTTTTTTCCTTTTTTATTCTCTTATTTTTTACGGTGGGTACCCGATCTATGACGACACCATAAGAGAAGTAGCGTTGCACTTATGAAGATGACTCTTATTCTTCCTCGTGGCGGTTGATTCAAACGACTGACATGGGTGTTGAATGGAGACTATTATACTAATAGGCAACATCGTCAATGATGAAGGGGCCACTATTAAATATATATATATATGTGTGTGTGCCCTGTTCTTCTCTCTCCGATTCTCTTTCTGTCACTACCTTTTCCTCCCCCAAGAAGCCCCTGTGATGTATCTCGATCACTACTGTCAATATATTCTCTGGGAGGGACCGGTATATCTCCACCTTATACATTTTCTGAGTCTCTCTCTCTCTCTCTCTCCTAATTCTATATTATTTGTATAGTTTTATTATTTTATGTTTTACACAGAGATATAATTTCACCAAAGAGATACAAAACTAAGATGTGGGGAGACATTTTATGCCGAATGGATATTCCGGCATGGTTTCCCAGACGAAAAATACTTCAAATGTCTAACTTGTGAAAAATTCCAGTTCCTTGAGCTAACATTAGAAACATACAAAGAAGTGAGCGAACTCAAACATGAAATATGTCTACTCAAAGAGCAATGTAACAGCCCCAACCTTAACCAACTAAACATCACCATTTTGCACCCACAGTCATAGGTAAAACAATTAAACAGACTGCCCCAAATATAAACGAAATCCCCCTTGCCAACAAATATGATGTACACTCACGCGTACTAAAAGTTGTTCAGGTGTGGGTCCTTCCTTCCCCTACTCCACCCTGGGTAGGTTGAAGGGAGGAGTCGGGTCCAAGTCTACCCCCGCCTTCCACCCCCAAACTATCCTCAACTCACCCACCTTCCTCCTCTAGCTGGCAGTTAGTGATTGGAGACGATTGTTCTCATGTATTATATATTATTGTTAAACCATCTTTGCACATGCTCACAATGGCCAACATTTGAAATTGATTAGGAATATATTTTTCTCAAAATGAGTCTCTATACACAACGTGGGTTACACGAATCTTAGCTGTAGTCTTCTTGTGCCTCTCTCTCTCTCTATCTGCGTGTGTGTGTCCTTCTCTCATTGCACTACTTTCCACGACCAAGACTAAATGTGATTTGAATATAATAATACCGTAATTACTGTATATCCAATCTCATACAGTATTCAGGATATTATGTTCATCATTATTGCCATACACATCAACGTGCCCTCTACGATCTACTCCTAGGTTCTGTAATTACTTACACAATCGGGCTTTTTTTACATAAAAGGAAAGGTCTAAAGGCTAAGATCTATTTTACTGTTAGGCGATCTGAACAGAGGCAAGGGGTGTGAGGAGATTGCCCAACTATCTCCACCAGCCGAGAATCGAACTCGGTCCTCCCGGTTAGAAACCGAGCGCTCTACCAATGTCGCTACTGGTCACCCCTTAACCCTTAATTAGCGGCGAGCAACATAAGTCGAGTTAAATAAAGCTGGACTATGTGGCGGCGCTCGACATAACTCAAGTGGCAATTTCAGCACGTAATGTGGCTGAGAGAGAGAGACAAGTGGTGGCAGGAGACTAGCGAGCGTATGACTGCTCCAGACCACCGCGGCGAACCTACTGACACAAATCTCAGCTCCCTCCTCCCTCTCTCACTCGCTACATACTCAATTATGTACCGAAAGTACCGAATTACCTGCTTTTTGCACTCGCGTTGCACGGTTATTGCAAGAAAACTATCCATCATACAAGGATCGTTATGGTGTCATTCGAAAGCTCTGTTTATGCCCTTTCAGGGATAGGTACTTGTTTTACGTTCTGGGTCTTATTTAGGCATGAAAATGATCACGTAAACAGCCCTATTTTGGCTAAAAACACCCCGCTGGGCGGTACACATAAATAAACCGCATAGGCCGCTCGTAAGGTGTTAAAGGCTAAGATTGGCTGGAATAGTGTTGCGAATGCTATTGATTGTTTCATTTATCTTTTCAATCAATTTATCCCATTTATTCAATACCATACATTCTATAAACGGCCTGCATTTACTTTTATGTGGCCTATACACTTTGTCTTCAATCAATTAAATGTAGAACTCGATACAACTTACTATCAAAGTCGGTGTTAACTTTTAGTAAGGATTGAGTATCGAGCCCTTGAGTAGCAGGGCTCGCCTTCCCACTTCCCCCTTCCTTGTCTTTATCCGTGATCCCAGTTTCTCACCTCTACAAACCCCCAAATAATGCATAGGTTTAATAGACAGTTTTACCATCAACTCTCTTCTATGTGTATCGAATGCAGGCAACATTCATCACACGCACTAATGAAGAGAAATAATCCCCATTCTGACCCGTTAAATCTTGGTTGTAGAAAGTGTGTGATATGAGAGAGTTACACGGAGTTATATGGAATAGTTAGTATCTCAAAGACCTTGCTGTCCATTTCGGGGAAATATTCGAGGTGGAAGGTGAGACATTGGTCAGTGCTCTACACGCCTTGTAGAGTGTGCAAAATACTATCTACTGTCTTCTTGAACTGCTCAACTGAGGAAATGTTTACAACTTCTGAGGAAAGTGTTTTCCAGGTAGAACTGATCTTAAATGGGAAACAGTTTCCACAAAATACTAGTGCAGAACTATTTCAATACTAGTGCAGAACTATTTCAATACTAGTGCAGAACTATTTCAATACTAGTGCAGAACTATTTCAATACTAGTGCAGAACTATTTCAATACTAGTGCAGAACTATTTCAATACTAGTGCAGAACTATTTCAATACTAGTGCAGAACTATTTCAATACTAGTGCAGAACTATTTCAATACTAGTGCAGAACTATTTCAATTCTAATTGACAGCCCAGCCATTTTTTTTTTTTCTATGTGATTGAGGGAGGCAAAAGGCAGAACTGCCTATAGTGAGTGCCTCCCCCATAGTTGAAAGAGTGACAGGGCCAAAATCAAGGGACGTTCGAGCCAAAATGCCTGGACACACGGAGTTTGAAGCAATTTAAGTCATTGGAAGAGGGAAAGACTGATTCTGGGAGAGAGTTCCAGAGCTCAGCTGTTGAGTAGAAGAAAGACAGAGTAACGTTTCACTCTCGGGTTGGAGAGTTGCACAGAGTAGGGGTGGGATTGAGTTGCAAGACGGGTACCACGTGCCCTACGTAAAGGAGGTGGTATACACTGGGAAAGCTCTGAGGAACACTGATTATTATAGTAGCGATAGAATAGCAAGAGAGATGCAACATTGCAGCGGAGAGAGAGAGATTGCAGAGAGTTGGTGAGTGGACGGGAGTTAATGATACGAAAGGCCCCTTTCAACTTTGTCTAGGAGAGCATTGTGAGAGGAACCTCCCCACACATGTGAACAATACTCAATACAAGGACGCACTATACCCCTGTACAGAGCAAGAAGCTGTGCATATTGTATTCATATTGGGGCACATTTTTTTGCTATGATTCACATTGTCAATCATATTGCATATTTTAAAAACTTGAATGAATTGACCTTGTAGTATGCGTGTTAAGAGAGAGAGAGAGAGAGTAGAAGACCACTTCAGCCGATATTCTTGTAACCCACGTTGTGCATAGACTCATTTTGAGGAGTACAATTATACAGTATAATATATTCATAAATTCCTAATATATGTTTTATGTTGGCCATTGTAAGCATGTGCAAACATTGTTTATCATTTATTTACAATACATGAGAACATTTGTCTCCAATTACTAACTGCCAGCTAGAGGAGGAAGGTGGGGGAGTTGAGGATAGTTTAGGGGTGAAAGGTGGGGGTAGACTTGGACCCGACTCCCCCCTTCCACCTGCCCAGGGTGGAGTAGGGGAAGGAAGGACCCACACCTGAGCAACTTTTAGTATGCGTGAGTGTACTAGGTGACAGTGCAGAAGAGGCTGAAGGTACAGAAAATGCACACAAGAGTAAAGTAACGGCTAACAAAAAGAAAACCGCATCATGAGTCCAAGGCTACACTGATTAGCAAACGTGAAATAAAGTCACAAATTGTTAGTGACTCGCTCTCACGTAGCCCAATGGGCTACATTAGCACAAGGTAAAAGATCCGTCAAAGTCATGCCATGTGCTAAAATTGCCCACATCACCAATGACATCAAGCAGTCCCAAATAAAACAAGATATAGCAATCTCTCCACGCATGAAATAAAGCAGTTACAGTAATCTCAGGGCCAATTACATCAACGAGTCATTAAATCAACTCTGCATTCAACATCAAATCGCATTTATTAACCCATTTAATGAAGTAAATGGGAAAAGGGAATTTTTCAGGTGTGATGGAATTCGTCTCTCCCACACTGGTTCCACGTGTTTAACTGCAAAATTAAATGCAGCTGTGTATAAAGTCCATGAGAAAACAAGGGATAATCGCTACTCAGATCACAAATCCCCAATAAACCCTGACAGGACAAACACAAGCCTAATTAGCCACCACACTCTCAGCAAACCTATTCCTTCCTAGCCTATACCTTTTCCCCGACTCCCTTCCCCCCGCCGTACTCCACGCCACCATACACCCTTTCATATATAAAAATATGAAATACACCAGATCCTAACCTAACCTAACCTAACTTAACCTAATATAATCTAATTTTCTCTCTCTCTCTCTCTCTCTCTCTCTCTCTCTCTCTCTCTCTCTCTCTCTCTCTCTCTCTCTCTCTCTCTCTCTCTCTCTCTCTCTCTCTCTCTCTCTCTCTCTCTCTCGTGTTTATGGTGGGGCTGTGTTGCCAAACTTCTGAGTGTACAGTTGTGCCGCGTGTCCGGTTTGCCGGAACTGCCGGCTAAAAAAAAAAATCGCTTCCCGCTATTTCAATACACCCACAAGCACTTCCCCACCCCCTAACCCCATCCACCCCTCTCCCACACCATCACCTAGACATCTCGTACGAGACAATCACTCTGTACCCGAACAAAGCAACTAATAAACTCTCACCAACCACCGAACATTTCATTGCAGTCGGATTCCCCCACTAACAAAAGATCCAGTTAGAATAAAGAAACAATAAAATTAGTGTAGTTTAAAGCCAAAAGTCTATGAAATAAGATTGACGAACTAAGACTTGTGTTACTACATGAAGAAATAGATGTAATTGCGATAACAGAAACTTATCTAGATACCAACAATATCGATTTCATACACGAATACCAGATCAACTCGGATAAACTATATCATAAAGATAGAGTAGGTAAGAGAGGAGGCGATGTATTACTTTATATAAAAGAAAATATATGCTCACTTGAGGTTCAAATTCCTTCTAATAACTCAGAACTGTTATGTGTCAAAATTAATAACAAGGAAATAGACATTAATGTAGTTGTTGTATATCGTCGTCCAACTCATACCTATCAAGAGGATAATTATATCCCTATACAATAATTATATCCCTATACAATAATTATATCCCTATACAATAATTATATCCCTATACAATAAATATATCCCTATACAATAATTATATCCCTATACAATAATTATATCCCTATACAATAATTATATCCCTATACAATAATTATATCCCTATACAATAATTATATCCCTATACAATAATTATATCCCTATACAATAATTATATCCCTATACAATAATTATATCCCTATACAATAATTATATCCCTATACAATAAATATATCCCTATACAATAATTATATCCCTATACAATAATTATATCCCTATACAATAATTATATCCCTATACAATAATTATATCCCTATACAATAATTATATCCCTATACAATAATTATATCCCTATACAATAATTTGGAAAATCTCTATCAACAAAAGAAACCCTTATCATAGGCGATTTTAATTTTCCCAATATTCATTGGAGAGAATTAAAAGGGTCTTGCCATGCATCAGCAAAAATTACCGAATTTATTAAAGATAACTTCTTATATCATTTAGTCCAGAAACCCACGAGGGGAGATAATATTTTAGACCTAGTAATCACGACCCACGAAAATTTAGTTTCCGACTTACAAGTTGGGGAATTAATGTCTAACTGCGATCATAAACTCGTTAGGCTCCAAATTAATATGTCGCACACAAACAGTATTAGCGAAACTTGTACTCTCAACTATAATATGGCAGACTTCAATAGCCTAGGAAATTATCTAAAGGATATTAATATGCATCTCGAAGGTCTCACCAACATTGACGGACGATATATGGAAAAGATTTAAAGAAATATTCATGAGTGCTGAAAACAAAAATATCCCAATGTGTAAAAGACACAGTAAGAAAGAAAAAAAAATGGTACGATATAAATATCAGTAGAGCAATTAGGGAAATAAATCGTATACACAGGTTAAAGAGAGAAACAAATAATAATACTATATATAAACAATACCTGGCCGCTAGAAGAAAAGTAAAATCACTAATAAAAACGGCAAAGAGGAAATATGAAATCTGCATAGCTAAAGATAGTAAGACTAATCCAAAGCAATTTTACAGATACCCTAGCAGTAGTAGACAAATCAAAAGTGGGATAAGACCCATACTTAACACTCAAGGTGTTCTAGAAACAGATAGCAGAGACATAGCCTCTACTCTTAATAATTATTGCAGCTCCGTTTTTACCACGGCTACCAACATGAACACTCCACAAGCTACTCATCAAACATGCAAAATTATACTCCCTGACTTCAAAATCAGCCAATCAAACGTCACTAGAAAGATTGAATTACTGAAAATAAATAAATCTCCCGGCCCAGACCTATTCATCCCCAAAATCCTAAAATTTATCAAAGATGAAGTTGCCGAACCCCTAACCAAAAATGTTACCATGTCACTCCAACATGGACGATTTCCTACTGACTGGAAGGCAGCGAATATTACACCAATATTTAAAAAAAGGAGATACAAAACTACCAGGTAATTACAGACCTATTAGCTTAACTTCCGTTATTGTAAAACTATTAGAATCAATCATAAGAGACGAAATTGTACTTTTCATAGATAATAACAATCTTATCAATAATATTCAACACGGCTTTAGAGCAAAGATATCATGCCTAACGAACCTTATCGAATTCTATGACAGCCTATGTAAGATTAATGATTTTATCAAAAATCTTGATATAGTTTACTTGGACTCTCAGAAGGCCTTCGACAAGGTCCCTCATTATAAATTACTTCAATAGGTCGAGCACCTAGGAATACAAGGCAAAACACTCAATTGGATAAGGAATTGGTTAACAAATAAAGAAGCAAGGAGTAATAATTAATTGAGTGAAATCAGATTGGACTCCAGTAACTAGTGGAGTCCCCCAGGGTTCGGTACTGGGGCCATTATTGTTCATAATATATATTAATGATATAGACAACGGCATCAATAATATAATTTCCAAATTCGCTGGTGACACTAAGATAGGAAATGCAATAATCTGGGAAAGCCATAGAAGTAGCCTGCAATCAGATCTAAACAAAATATCGGTAAGTCAGAAAATTGGCAGATGCCCTCTAATGTAAACAAATGCCAGATACTACAATAGGCTCTCAAAACAACAAATACGAATACCACATGAATGGAGACAAGATAAAGAGCGTATCACAGATAAAAGACCTAGGAGTGCTTATCAGCGAAAATCTAAAATATACAAGCCAATGCACCGCAGCATCTAAGAAAGCAAATAGAGCACTAGGATTTATTAAAAGACATTTTCATTGTTATAGTAAAAACATAGTTCATAGTTGTACCATTATGTAAAAGTATTTTGAGGCCACATGTGGAGTATGCTGTGCAGTTTTTGGGCTCCCTACTTAATAAAAAACAGAGAAACTCGAATCCGTTCAGTGTAGAGCAACAAAGTTAATCCCTTCCCTTAGAAATAAACCATACAATGAGAGATTAAGATAACTCGATCTGTTTTTGCTTAAGAAACGGAGAATAAGGGGACAGCTGATAGAGTGTTTTAAGATACTAAAAGGATTTATTAACGTAAATTCTAATAGTCTATATAAGATAGCCAAAGAAGGTTCCACAAGAGGAAACAAATTAAAACTAACAGGCAGGAAAGCGAACCTAGACATATCTAAAAATGTCTTCACCCACAGTATTATTAGTGAGTGGAATAAGCTCTCTAATGAAGTGATTGACAGTGACTCAATATACACATTTAAAATAAGGTTAAGCTCATATCACAAGGAAATTAATCTGCAGTAGAAGCTGATCACTGACAAGAGTAGGCTACCTGGCAGAAATGAACATGTTTTCATTGAAGATAACAGAAATAAAAGTGATGGTGTGCATGCCTTTTCCTTTCCATTTCTTCTTCTTCTTAGGATTGTTAAAGTGACGGGGTTGGATAGAACGGGGTTGGGAAACACCTGTAGGATTGCCAGCCTACAGGTGAGTAGGAAGGAGAAAAAAAGAAACAAACAGCAGAGACACCATTCCATACCAGTTTCTCATGATGCAGAGAAACAAGACACAGAGGAGTACCCCATTTTACCAGGTCATTCCCGTTTTCCTACTACCAGGAAGACGGGTCACCTAGGTCAGTCACCCCTATTAAAGAATGGGAGTGTCAGCCAATCACCATCCAGGTTTCAAACCCTCCCCACCAATCACCAGCCTTATTGCACCAGCAGTCAGATTTGCAGTACACAGAACAAATGTTTATGTAAATTCCACATCAAAGACCTGAATGCTACCGACATAAGTGGGGATATTAGGATCTACAGTACAAGACTGTTACGAAGAACTCTGGACCAACCCAGGAACATAGAGAAGACCAGAGTTATTCCCTGATTCACCAATAACCCTCAATTATAATAAAATCACCAGAATTGCTATTATATCCTTCCTAGACTTAATAACTCCCACCGGAGTATTAAATAAAATACTTTAAATGATTAGGTACCTAATGATAACTACCATGTATTTTTAAGTTAAGTATTTACTTCACTATTGATGTCACAACGATTCACTATATCCCTTTAACATTGAATTACTATAAGTTGAAGCTAAGAAAATATATGAACATGTACTCAACGAAATTGTTGAGAAAGCAAGCACTTCCACCTCGGTAATTTTCTCAAGTCTGAAAAGTCCGGAGCATCTAACTAAAAGTGGCAACTGCATTCCCCTCCCCACTCGAGACTACAACGAGCCCTGTTGTGTGCCTCTGACGTCTGGACGTGGGATTCCTGACGGTGCAAAGCAGCCCTGAAGTCTGGTCCAGGCGAACCTACGCTCTACGTTGGCCAGACTTGCTCTCGAACCTCAACCCCCCCAGCTTCTCCTAAGCATCTCTGAGTATCTTACGTTGTGATTATTGATGTGAAGGTAAGGTAAAATATATGAATATTCATTTGCTAATCTCTATGTAGATCTGAGCCTAAGATCCTTTATTTGTTGCATATGCATTACTCCTTCAGAAACCATATTAAACCTTGTGTAGATCTGTGGCCAAGATCTAGTGTTAACCTCTCTTTTAAGTTCATATAAAACATTCTACGCATACGTTACATAATAGTGTAAATTCATAATCAAGCCGAATACTGACAGATTTTCCTTGTGTATGTCCATTCTATTTATGTATGTACCAAGTTGAAGCTGAAGTGTATACTGTGAATTGATTCCCTTCTAAATTCTCAATTTTACCTAGAACCTACGCCCAATTTCATATCTAATTAAACTCAGTCCCCCCCCCCCATTATGCCTTATTTTGTTGTGCTTTAATAGTATGATTTGTGAATCATGTATTAGTTTATTGTTATGAAATAGATCTTTTCGATCCTGTTCGTCTAGGAATTCTAGTTCTGTGTAGATCTATTGTCTAATTACTTCACCAACTCGAATACAACGCCAATTTGTTCTGTATTCCATGTAGGAATCTGTTAACCAGTTCAGATCTCCTCCATACCTTATCAGGTATTTCCATCTAAGTGCAACTTCGTCGTGTACGCAATATTTAACTTGTATTATTATTATAACTACTCGTATACGCTAATTCATTGATGCGTTCTCTGATCTACTGTAATCAATCTATTATCTGATTCAGTTAGGTTATCTTCAACCTTCGAGTTTCTTCAGTAGATATAAATCATTAAGTCTGAATTCCTTGACCCGTGAGCTTATCCTTGCATATAAGAATTTGTTAATCGTATGCTCATGATATAAAGTCTCTCCTTATAATCTAAGCCCATCATTAATAGTAAAAATAGTTTATCTCCCCTCTCCTTTGAATTTCAATATCTTCCTCCCCTTAGTCAGAATAATATCGCACTAACTATATTTACTATTTTGATCATCGCAGTCAAACATATGACCTGAGCGACCTACCTAGCCCAAACTAATCTGTGCGTGTTAGCCCTTTTAACCTCCCCACCCCTACACTTCTCGCCAACCGTGAGCGAGCGTTCATCCCAGAACTCCTCATACACTTTCCCTTTTGTTCCACCCCACCTTATTGATGCGTACTTACAGATTTCGTTCAACCTGCCCGTAACTTATTTCACAATAATTTACAGTAGATACTCAACTCTCATATATTGTATGTTCTTGCAAGACCTTAGTGTGTGATACATGTTAGTAATTGTTTGCTGGCTATTCTTTATAGTTGTGCAGTAAATATCCACCCATACTCAAGGCCTATTTATATGTGTGAAGTACCTATAATTTATTTATGTCAACGCCTACATACTTATTACTATTCTCTTATAATAGTCAAGGAGTAGACAGTAATATCTATATGTCAGTTGAATAAATAAGAGTGTATAATTACATGCGTGTATTTATTATGTTCATCTTAACCTGATGAGTACCTAATTTGTGAATAAGAACGTGTTCGACGTGTCCCTGTTGAGAGAACTTTGAGTAAATAAATCCATAGTTGGATTTGAGTAAAGACAAAGAACTAAGCTAGGTTGTATTACGACCAGGCATAACACTGGCGGCAGCGGTGTCTCGTTATGGTATATCAACACGAGAGTTCTTATATAATTTTTTTTTTCTCCTGGTACTCAATTACCGTTTTGACACAAAGTTCACCATGGCAGCCATTAGATCACTTGATATTCCGGCTTTCAAGCCAGACGATTATGACATACATACATACATGGAAATAGTCAAACCGGTCCTGGACATTATGTTCGGAAACGAAGACGCTTCCAAGATCCACACGATAGTAGTGAAACTAGGGAAGTATGCAACCAAAGTATCAGGGTATGTGCACGACAATATACCTGGTTTAACCTGGGCGCAATTTGAAAATTACGTGAAAACTGCTATCAATCCAGTGCTCGGTCAGACCATTGCCGATATTAAATTTCATAACATAAAATACTCATGGGGTTAAGACGGCACAATTGAGCAACTGCATCAGATGGCGATCAATGCGTTTCCGGAAGAAAGCACAGCACAACGGAAGAAAATCGTCTTCAAGGCACCTGTGAGAATTTTGCCAGAGACAGTGGCGGATCACTACTCAATTATTGAACCCACCAATTACGACACGGATCTGCCGGTGATAAGGCAGATCATGGCACTCAGAAAATCCAGGGAACAGGTCAAAATCGCCGTAATTAGCAGCAGCAGTAGCCCCCATCAGTAGTCCCGTGGCTCCTCGTATTACTGATAAAGCCGAGGAATGGGCCAGGATTCGACCAGCTGATTGGAAGCCATGCTCTGGACCGTGCATGTTATGGTCGCTCAAAAGACCTTTCACGGAACTTACGAAAAGACGTAGCAAGGCCCCAAGCTGGTGGTCCCAAATTCCCTGGATCAAGCCACATAAGGTAGCCACCATCATTGGAGACAGAACAGCCGGAATTGAAGACGGACCTAGTGAAGAGGAAGCGTAGCAATATCTACCTGAGGCTCTACAGCCGGATCCTCAGGATTTTTAAACTGCCCCCCCCAAGCAAATAGTTGTCAACCTGGCGGGGGCTCATGATGGGACATCTACAGATAGGCTCCCAGTTTACCACAAACTCACACTTAACGGGGTGAAAGTCCGACTTCTCATAGACACGGGAGCTTCTCGTTCTTGCCTGTTCCTTCCGTTTTTACGTAAGCATCACAATGCTTTCGGGAAGATACAACCTTCCCCTATAACTCTTGTCAGTGCAAATGATCAAGTCAATCCAAATTTGGGAAAGACTCTTCCCTTATTCATTAGTACCCCTGTTCCCTCTCATGGAATTGGTCATTCATTTGTACTATATGACTCCAAAGAGACCCAGTATGATGGTTACTTGGGCTTTGATTTGCTCACTTCTTTGAGCGCATCCATCAATTTAAAGAAGAGAACTTTGAGGTTCTCAACCCCAACCAAATCAAACCCCCAAACAACAGACTTTAAAAAGGTAAAAATTTCCAGAATCTCCACCCTCCCTGAAGATATGCACTAAAGACCTGATACCCCCCAGTCACGCTTTGTCTCGCATAATGATAAAGAATCTGCTAAGAAATTATGTAAAACTACCCCTCGTATCACTCCTCCAGCTGTCACTTCCAAATCTGTGACAAACCCACCTAACCCACACCTCCAAAGCCCTGTTCATTGGGCCGGCCTAACCACTCCTAACCTAACACCGCCTACGCCATCCATACTAGCCATCCACCACAGAGATTCCTTGGATTATGACCAACAAGACCTTCTCCAATGCTTTCAAGGAAAAAACAAACCAGATTGGATGCCAAGAAAGATCTTTTTGCAGTTGATCAGAAGAGGAGACAACTTATTCACCATAGATGGAAAAATTGTCGTCACCCAGCAAGCTGCACTATCCATCATGCAATCTATCCACATGCACAATGGTATTCATCTAGCACAACGAGGACTAATCACCACGTTTCAGAAAGTATATTGGACCCCTTCCCCATATATAACAGCAAAACGGATAGCAGAAGCTTGCCGAGCTTGTGCGTTGGGTAAGGATAGAACCCGCACATCAAGAACTGCTGGCAAACTAGTAGCCTCCAAACCATGGCCCTCTCACACACTAGTCCATCGCCAGAACCGTCTCCGGCAAATCCAGGATGTTCAAGATCTTCAACCTGATGAACCTACCAAAGCCAGTCCACACCGTGTCGGCGCTCTCGTGATGGTTGCTCAAATACCTGTGCCGTCTAAAGTCGAATCGAGATTTAAAGGTCCCTTTGAAATTCAAACAGTGCCAAATTGTTACCAAGTTACCATTAATTATTTTGGTAAGTCACGCACATACTGTAACAGACACGTACGTAAATTTCAGCCTATTGATGAGAATATGATTATGCTTGCAGATCCTGACCAGAATGACATATTACCTACATCAAATAATCAGAATTTGGGATCCACATAACCTATGACACATGAACCCCTACCTCCTCTGATACTTGCACCAAGAAATAAACCACTGCATGTCACACCATCTATTCTATCACAAGCCACACCCCCTGTTCAGCCACGCCCAGGGCCCCTTTCCTACCCATCACACACACCTCCTCCTCTCCTACCTACCCGTACTGTATCTGCACCTTCCAAATTACCTACTCAAGTCATAACTAAACCTTTACCTGTACCTTCATCCCCATCTATCAGCTTAACAATGTCATCTGAATCTCCAGGCACTCTTCCCACTACGCCTGTTATCGCTCACATTCCTAATCTACCTACTCCACCCTTACCTAATCTGCCAACCACACCTTCTCCTGAACATGCCAGCTTACCTATTCCTCTCCCTCAAACTTCTTCCAGACCTATTACTTACGCAAGCAAACTTAAAACTTCTACTACTTCAGTTTCTCCCTCCATCTCTAAATCATCTTCACGACCTCTTCCTCTATTGCACAACATCTTTCCCTCCACTTCTACACACAAACCGCTGGTCCTACCTCTTAATTACCTCGCACTAAATCCAGCATGTCTAGTAAAGTTTCACAATCACCCAGATCTTCCTTATCACCATCACTGCACCCTCGTGTGAATCCAACATCACTAATCCCTTCTCCTTCTAATCCTACCTGTATAAGATCTGGTCGACGTGTGAAGCCACCTCAACGATTGGCGCCGACTTTCTGGCCTACCTACGGAAGGCGGGCACCCCCAAAACCTACCTCGCCTATGCAAAGGATTCTCACTACCCCTATGGCGAGGTCAATCTTATCCCCTGACCCAGCCACTCACTCCACAGGACCTCCAGCCACCACAACTCCTCCTGCTAACCAACCACCCTCAGCCACTGTAGCGTCTACTTCGACCCCTACTACAGCCATGAAAACATACAGTGTACTACTTTCGGATGGCCTAACCAGTACTGTTATGAAAATCCCCAACAGATGGTACAAAAAGCCTCTGAATCAAAACGTCCACTGCACATACACATCGATATGGACATATCTACCCCTGCTGATGTGCCGACCACTATGTGGCTGTAGACGTTGCAGCACTTAAACCCAGTTCTCACAAACTCCACCACCCAGACATACATTCTGAAATCGCGAGGTCGCAACTTTTTCTTCGACGAATGTGGTGAAGTGTCGGGGTTGGGAAACACCTGTAGGATTGCCAGCCTACAGGTGAGTAGGAAGGAGAAAAGAAGAAACAAACAGCAGAGACACTATTCCATACCAGTTTCTCATGATGCTGAGAAACAAGACACAGAGGAGTACCCCATTTTACCAGGTCATTCCCGTTTTCTTACTACCAGGAAAGCGGGTTACCTAGGTCAGTCACCCCTATTAACCCTCCGGATCCGGGGTCCCTGATATGAGGCGGTTCGCTGTGTCCGGGGCCATTTTCGTACAGTCAAGCTTCATAATTCAGTAGCTACTGATTGAGACCACCTAGAGCAGTCAAGTTTTTTGCAAATTGTAGAACACCTTGTTGTCTGTAGACTGCCGTTAAGATGACATCGCTACGACGCGTGGTTGCCGAGTTATGATGATTTTAGCGGCAATTTTTAGCCGCGCTTTTTACCTCATATGAGGCCTCCCGGACTCCTAACCAAAATACTTTTTGCCTCATATGAGGCCTCCCGGATCCCAAGGGTTATAGAATGGGAGTGTCAGCTAATCACCATCCAGGTTTTAAACCCACCCCACCAATCACCAGCCTTCATTGCACCAGCAGCCAGATTTGCAGTGCACAGAACAAATGTTTATGCAAATTCCACATCAAAGACCTGAATGCTACCGACACAAGTGGGGATATTAGGATCAACAGTACTAGACTGTTACGAAGAACTCTGGACCAACCCAGGAACATAGAGAAGACAAGAGTTATTCCCTGATTCACCAATAACCCTCAATTATAATAAAATCGCCAGAATTGCTATTATATCCTTCCTAGACTTAGAAACTCCCACCGGAGTATTAAATAAAATACTTTAAATGATTAGGTACCTAATGATAACTACCATGTATTTTTAAGCTAAGTATTTACTTCACTATTGATGTCACAACGATTCACTATATCCCTTTAACATTGAATTACTATAAGTGGAAGCTAAGAAAATATCTGAACATGTACTCAACGAAATTGTTGAGAAAGCAAGCACTTCCACCTCGGTAATGTTTTCAAGTCTGAAAAGTCCGGAGCATCTATCTAAAAGTGGCAACTGCATTCCCCTCCCCACTCGAGACTTCAACGAGCCCTGTTGTGTGCCTCTGACGTCTGGACGTGGGATTCCTGATGGTGCGAAGCAGCCCTGAAGTCTGGTCCAGGCGAACCTACGCTCTACGTCGGCCAGACTTGCTCTCGAACCACAACCCCCCCAGTTTCCCTTATGTGTCTCTGAGTATCTTACGTTGTGATTATTGATGTGAAGGTAAGGTAAAATATGTGAATATTCATTTGCTAATCTCTGTGTAGATCTGTGCCTAAGATCCTTTATTTGTTGCGTATGCATTAATCCTTCAGAAACCATATTAAACCTTGTGTAGATCTGTGGCCAAGATCTATTGTTAACCTCTCTTTTAAGTTCATATAAAACATTCTACGCATACGTTACATAATAGTGTAAATTCATAATCAAGCCGAATACTCACAGATTTTCCTTGTGTATGTCCATTCTATTTATGTATGTACCAAGTTGAAGCTGAAGTGTATACTGTGAATTGATTCCCTTCTAAATCCTCAATTTTACCTAGAACCTACGCCCAATTTCATATCTAATTAAACTCAGTCCCCCCCCCCCCCTATTATGCCTTATTTTGTTGTGCGTTAATAGTATGATTTGTGAATAACGTATTAGTTTATTCTGTTATGAAATAGATAATTTTGATCCCGCTCGTCTAGGAATTCTAGTTCTGTGTAGATCTATTGTCTAATTACTTCACCAACTCGAATACAATGCCAATTTGTTCTGTATTCCATGTAGGAATCTGTTAACCAGGTCAGATCTCCTTTATACCCTATCAGGTATTTCCATCTAAGCGCAAATTCGTCGTGTACGCAACATTTTACTTGTAGTATTATTATAACTACTCGTATACGCTAATTTATTGATGCGTTCTCTGATCTACTATAATCAATTTATTATCTGATTCAGTCAGGTTATCTTCAACCTTCGAGTATTCTTCAGTAGATATTAATCATCAAGTCTGAATTCCTCTAGCCGTGAGATTATCTTTGCATATAAGAATTCATTAACCCGGGAGCTGCGGGGAGACTCTTAAGAGTTCCCCCGGCGCACTGCGGGTAGACTCTTAAGAGCAGAGACTTTGAACACGTACCAAAACCGCGCGTTTATAGCCAGGCGGCTGAAAATTGGTGTGGGTATAGTACTACATGTCAACTCTCGATACCACCCCGCCAAACGCTCGCCCCGCACTCGTGCAAGCACCACCGCGCCAGTAACCACGCACTAGTCATGGAGCCTACACGTCCCTCACGCTCGCTCCCTGATGACACAACCAGCCCTCCTTCTGGTGGTGTTAGCCGCCGTGGAAGGCAGAGGGTGGCTGCCAAAGACCCTAGCTACCAGTACGACACGCCCTACAGCTCAGAGGACGAATCACCAGCACCAAAAGCACGTAAAACACGTGCAAGCAGGGCAATGGCACAGAGGTCATTGGTCTTTCGGGACACTGCCACCACGACCCAGGCCACTGCAACAACCACTACCACCACCACTGCCACCACTGCCACCCCTGCCACCCCTGCCACCGGTACCAGCGACACAGGAGGCCGCCCTAGGGCTGCATTACCTGCGGGGGCAGGAAAAATGAAAGGCACGGGCGTAGGGAAAAGAACCCGTACGCCAGCCACAGTGCCCCTACCACCACCAACACCACCAGCCGCCCCTGGCCCGGCTGCCCCTGCCGCCCCTGCCGCCCCTGCCGCCCCTGCTGCCCCTGCCGCCCCTGCCGCCCCTGCCCAAGGAACAGGGAAGGGGAAGGGGAAAGGGAGAGGGAAAGCGACTGGGAAAGCGACTGCTGGCCCTGGTGTCCCTGCCGGCCCTGCTGCCCCTGCCGCCCCTGCCGCCCCTGCCGCCCCTGCCGCCCCTGCCCAAGGAACAGAGAGAAGGGCGACAGGCACCACTATCATCTTGCCATCAAGGCCACGCACCACTGCTGCCCCTGCCGCCGCCGCCCCTGCCGCCGCCGCCCCTGCCGCCGCCCCTGCCACCACCTCTGCTGTCCCTGTCCATAAGACTCCCGCACGTGCCAAAGTGACCCGGAAAACTCTTACACCATCTAAGTATGCCGCCCTGCTGTTTGATGGTGATTCGCAGGACATTGGCAGCCCGGGTTTCGACGACGAAGCCCTAGCACGGGACCAAGGGTGGGGGGATTTGGGAGTGGACAGTGGGAGTGAGTCCGACGTCGGTGACGAAAACGAGGAAGGGCATCGTCTGTCGAGTGAAGAGGAGGGTAATGATGATGAAGTGCTGTATCGCGACCATGGAAGCGATATTTCAGACGCAGAAGCAGACGCAGACGACATTCCGATCCCTGGCATGCCTTCGTTCGATTGATCTGACGGGGTCAATTTTGTACCTGACGTGCCCCAGTTCAATCCTGGGACGTCAGGAACAACTGACGACTGGCCCTGTGATGATCAAGCGAACGAAAGCGACTTCTTCCTCGCTTTTTTCGACATGGAGGTAATGACGTACATCGTTGCCCAAACAAACGCCTACTACAGGTGGGTGTTTGGCAGATTGGACGTCCTTTCTCCAAAAGCGAGAATACGAGGCTGGGTGGATACGACTGTGGCAGAATTTCTGACGTTCTTTGCCTTGTTGTTCCTCATGCCTCTGATCAAGAAGCATGTGTTGCAACACTACTGGAAGCACGACCCTCTCATCGCCACCCCAACTTTCAATAAGTTCATGACTCGTGACAGATTTTTGTTGCTGCTAAGATTTATGCACTTTGCAGACAACGAAAATCCTAACAGGATTGACAGGATATGGAAAGTTCGGGATGTGTTCACCATGTTGTTGGAGAGGTATAGGAAATACTTTTACCCCTTCCTCAATTTGGTGATTGATGAGTCGCTCGTGCTCTTCAAAGGACGTCTTGTTTTCAAGCAGTATATCCCCTTGAAGAGGCATAGGTTCGGAATCAAGCTCTTCGTGTTGTGCGACTGTGAAACTGGAATAGTGCTTGACATGATCGTGTATACAGGAACTGACATTGACGTACCGAAAGCCGCTGCCAATGACCCCATGGGCATGTCAGGTGCCATCGTCAGGAAAATGTTGGCACCTTACCTGGGCAAAGGCCACATCATCTACACTGACAACTGGTATACTTCTCCTGCTCTCTGCCAGTTTCTTTATGACAACCAAACGGGGTCATGTGGGACTGTCAGAAAGACAAGAAAGTTTATGCCAAAGTTCACAGGTGATGTCATTCCTCTCACAGATGCCTCCTCCAGTGACACACCTTCAGAAGACGACCTGGCCCAGGAACACCGCGAGAGGCATGTGCGAAGAAGGCGACGAAAGGGGCAGAAATACAAGCAGCTCGAGAAGTGTGGGAAACTGATAGCCCTGAAGTGGAAGGATAAGCGAGACGTCCACCTGCTTTCCACCGTCCACACAGGTGCCCAGGTGGATTCTGGCAAAATCCACTACCGAACCAGGAAGACAATCTACAAGCCCGACATGGTAGTGGACTACACCAAAAACATGCGCCTGGTGGACAAGTCTGACTGTCAGCTGTCAGGTGTTGAGTGTCTGAGGAAGACTGTGAAGTGGTATCACAAGCTCTTCCTCCACCTAGTTGACATAACGATGCTGAACGCCTACAACTTGTGGTTGGTGAAGAAGGATATGGCCCCAAACCAGAAGCTGAAATTCCGGGAGTTCGTGTACAACGTCTCCTACCAACTCCTGGAGAAGTATGGCACCACCACTCACAGACGTACGGCATGGCGTGGGGATCACGTTCCTGACCGCATCCAGCTGGGTGTCGAAAGACACTACACAACCAACACCGAGCTGATTGGCACTCGTCACAGGCAGGTGCAGTGCACCGTCTGCAGCTCCAGTGTGAGGAAACCCCATGTGACCAAAAGAGTCACCTCAATGTGCGCCGAGTGCAAAGTTGCACTCTGCCTGGGTGACTGCTTCAGGGACTACCACACCTTCAAGAACTACCGAGTGTCGGCCCCTGCCCTGCCCTGCCCTGCCCTGGACTCGCCCCGTGCCCTGCCCTGGACTCGCCTCCTGCCCTGCCCTGCCCTGGACTCGCGCCCTACCTTACCTGACCTGACCTAATTGATCACGCTACCTCATAATGTAACATATATATTATATAATGTATAAGTTCCAAAGATGTCCCTGTGATATAGCTTTTACATTATATAATTGTATGTTTCATTATTTAGTTTATAAGTTTCAAAGATTTACATGTAATATGCCTTATTTTTTTAGTATATCAATATATATGTTTGTTATTAGCCTAAGTAATGTGTATATAATTATTTTCTTACCTCAAATGAATTGTACAAAAATAAATATGTTTCAATAAATCATGTCAAACCTACTATGATAATAAAATAAAACAATAAAAAAAGAAAAAAGAAAACAAGGTCATGTCATTGTATTCTTACAATATGATATATTCTATGAATATTTCATATTGTTTGAATACAATGGCATGATCTTGTAAAAAAAAAAATTTATAAAAATTTTTTCTAGACAATATAAAACCTTCCCCATAACCCCCTCCTGGATTCGATCCCACTACCCTACGACACTTTGAGTTTTCCAGTCCGCGACCTTACCAACCATGCCACAGGAGCTCATACCAAATATCACTCAAAACTTCGTGTCTACAATCGAAATGACAATATACAAAAAAAAATGAATTATCCCACCAATTTACGTTTGTAAATTGATGGGATTATCAATTATCATGCCAAGGTTTATAATAGTTTGTCTCTGTCAAGAATTAGTAATTATATAACTTTATTCTGTCAAAAATTGCCCAAACACTCAGCAAAATTGCCCCTCTCAGTGTGACTCCACTCATTTTCACACGGTCAGGCGGTCACGAGGTGACCCTTGCCGCTCCTTGATTCTCCAGCTACAGCAGCTCTGTCTGGGAACAAAATTGGTATAAATACAATAATGGATAAAATACTCTTCACAAATACATTTGTATTGTATAATATTGTAAATAAAAATGAATAATAACTGTGTGGGTGTCGAAAATTGCTCAACCAGCTTTCTTATGTCTCGCCTACGCGCGTATATTGGATTATACATAGTCATGACTGTCATACAAATAATTGCAGTAGGTCTCGAATATACATTTAGATTGCATATTACTTCGAAATAAATAAGTAAACGTTTCTCTGGTGGCAATCTACCCTTTCGCAGGTGTAAGGAGACACCAGTCTATATTTAGCCCTCTATCACAACAGGCAATCTGCCTGTGTTGACTCAGCACCGTCGCTGGTGGTCTATAAATATAGTACTTTATTTACAGTCAATGGCCTACATGTTTCTGTGGTACTTCACATGTGTCTAAAATGCAATGTCTGCTTGCATAAAAATGCAATTCTGAAGTCCATTTATATGTACGACATACGCATGTCTCAGTTTCTCTCTCTCTCTCTCTCTCTCCATTCCTGACTCATGTTATTGTAGACCTGTTGATGGCAACGAACACCAGCCATCTGGTAGACATAAGGGTCAAAATACCAAACATCAATACGCCTGGGGCGCCTCCACAATTATCACTAAGCTGGTTATCTATCTAGAGATCTGCCTGACTTCCATCTCTCCACGACTCACTCACTCACTGCACCCCTGCATGCCTCCCTCCCACCCACCCCCCCCCCAACCCCCCCTTTCAGGCTTCCGTCTGCTAGAAACACATTCACAATTTGCGTAAATATCGCATCAATTGGGCTATATGCGGTATATTCCTTGTTATATGGGACGCCTACATATGTACACGTCTTTATTATAGCATGAGAGTGCTCTAAATACAAGATTGACGTGATATTTATGGCGTAACACACCCTCTCCCCCTTTCATTCCCACCACAACTCACTCACACCTTGGTTCACGCATAGAAACTCATTGATAATGTGCGTAAATATCGCATGAATTGGTTTACATGCGGTATATATTTTGATATATGGCACGTATACATACGTACAAGTCTGTATTATAGCGTGACAGTGCTCTACGTACAAGATATACGTGATATGTATGGCGTAAACCACACTCTCAGCTCATAAATTGCCGCCAAACCTCCAACACATCTTCATTCCCGCCTAAATATTCTCTTATAATTCCCTTATATATTGCAATTTTTGGTCACTATGAGGCATATTCATTGTTATATGGGTGCCCTACACATGGATACATACTCTAAATAGCCTAAAAGGGCTCGAAAAAGGAGATATACGTGATAATACGCGGTAACCCACCCCCTCCTCCCTCTCCTTCTATCCCCTGCGCGCGTAAATATTCGGCAGGGAAATCTCGCCGCTCGATGACAATCTAGCCGCGCGGTGCCATTCGCTCCACATTTTTCAACTACGGACCGTTCCCCTACCCCCCCCAGACATTTTTTGGGGGGTCAAATATATATGGGCCGATGCACGCAAACATTCCCTACACGATGATGTACTTTTTATCGAAATTGGCAATAGGTCCCAAAATCATCATAGGTGCGCACAGTCTTACCCTGTAGAAAACCCCCTGTGCGCCGCGGAGAGGTTAATCGTATGCTCATGATATAAAGTGTCTCCTTATAATCTAAGCCCATCATTAATAGCAAAAATAATTTATCTCCCCTCTCCTTTGAATTTCAATATCTTCCTCCCCTTAGTCAGAATAATATCGCACTAACTATATTTACTATTTTGATCATCGCAGTCAAACATATGACCTGAGCGACCTACCTAGCCCAAACTAATCTTTGCGTGTTAGCCCTTTAAACCTCCCCACCCCTACACTTCCCGCCAACCTGAAGGATCTTTACATCTGGCAATATGTTTCGGAACAGGGCCTGAGTCTCTTCTCCTTGTTCACGTGTGTGGTTGAGGAGAACAAGTTCACATTTGGTGTCATTTATCACTAGCCCGGCCTGGCCGAGGTCAGTTATGATGTTATTTAGGTCGGTTAGAACGTTCTCTACTGACCCACCCAAGGTTGCATCGTCCAGGTACCATACATTCAGCTCTGACCTTACTTTGTTAGCTGCTGCATCCACCCCTATTGAGAAAAGAGCAGGACCACCTGGATCTCCCTGATGTACCCTTGGATGATGGGACTCGGTCAGTTCCAGGACTGTGGATCTCGGTCATGGATGAACAAGGGCCTTCTTCGCCAGTTACACCAACCATCATAAAAGTGCAGGATCACAATCGAATATTGAGGTGAACCAAGCAGCCCTGGAGGGGTCAATCAGTGAAGCATCGACAAGTTCCATCGTCAAGAAGAAGTTAAAAATTGATAGATCATGTATCTAAGTAACATTTTAAAAATGCAATCTATCTATCTCTATTTAGGCTGACGCCGCGATCCCCGAAGGGGTGGCCACTTCCATACTGACCACCCTATTTCTTGTTACTGCTTTCAGCGTTCCTATAACCCTCTTCCCCTGTTATACCCTCTTCCGCACTTTTTCATCCATAGTCCCATCTTTACTCAACGCACTGCCCAGATACTTAAAAGAGTTGACGATCTCCATAGCCTGACCGTTCAGGTTCAGCTCACACTCTGTGACTTCACCGCTTTCGAAGACCATAACCTTGCTCTTCCCCGCATTTACCTTCAAATTCCATTTTTCGCACACTGTTCCAAACTCATTTACCGGACCCTGCAACTCCCATTCATTATCACTCATCGGAACTGTATCATCCGCAATCAGCAGTATAGGTAGCTTCCACTCAATTCCCTCCCTTTTCAGCGATACACCAACATCCACTGTTCTTGATATTATTTCTTTCATGACTTCATCCATATATACAGTAAACAATTACGGGGACATCACACACCCCTGTTTCAAACCAACATTCAGGTCAAAGAACTCGCTCTGCTCACTCTCCACACGTACTGCCGCCTTTGCACCCTCATACATGGTCTTCACTGCTTTCAGCCACTTACCATCTACTCCGTCTAATCTAAGTACTTTCCACAAACCTTCTCTATCCACTCTGTCATAGGCCTTCTCCAAGTCCATAAAGGCAACATACACCTTTTGTTTCTTCTCCACAACACAATTCAGGGTAAAAATCTGATCTACACATCCTCTTCCCTTCCTGAAACCTCCTTGCTCGTCGCCTATCCATTTCTCCGTTCGCACTCTCACTCTCTCAATCACTACCCTACTGTATACCTTCCCTACTTTTTATTATTTTATTTTTTAAGAGACAAGCACGGGCTTCGCCCTCCGCCGCTTTGCGGCGGGCTTGGCCTCCGGCGGTGCCGCCTATGGTGGCGGGCGCCTTTGACGCTGCTCAAAATTTAAAGAGAAAGGAAATAAAAGGGTGATTTCAGCATTATTGTTTTATTCAGTAAGTTAATCTGACAGTTTGGCTTTTTTCCTTGGGGAAGCTCCCAGCATTATTGCAATTTCTTGCAGCAGGTTTTCGTTTTCTTTCCGCTGTCTTTCCCGCTGGTTCTCAATTTCCTTCTGAAGGATTTCACGATTCTTCTCTTGCTCCCTTCGATTGGCTTCTTCTCTCTTCTCTTGCTCACTTCGATTGGCTTCACAACTCTCATCGCTTTTGATTCGTAACTGCTCAGTCTCTTCTAGTTGCACGTCCAGTTTCTCCACCGCCATATCAAAATCTTCAACCGATATCTTGAGTACTGCCGTCATCTCTTCGGGAGCGAATAGAGCCTCAACGTCAGAGTCACACTGTCCCAAATCTATATACTTTCGCTGGAGCTCACGGTCGGCCACAGTGTCTTCTTCTCTAATGATGATATTGGTGTCTACTAACCTCGTACACTCCTCTGCTAAAGACTCTTGCTCCAAAAACACCTCAGGGTACACAACGTTGTCTAACGCACATGAACCCTTTTCCTTCTCCTGGGTGAAAATACTCAGTGCATCCCAACTTGTACGCGAGAGCAGGCAACGTACAGCTGCCCATGAGAGAACACACGGGTGTGATACAGATACAGACCGCAATGTTGGATAGTTTGACCTTGTGCTTTATTTATAGTTATTGCAAAACTTAACTTTACAGGGAATTGGAACCGGGAAAACGCCACCGGGGAGTCATTGGCTACCAACTTTATCCGGGGAATGCATACTTGCTCCCCGTTGTACGTGCCACCCAGAATCCTACCCACAATGATGGTCTTTTTCAGGTTATCGACGATAATTCGGGTGCCGTTACAGAGTCTGGGTGGAGCAAGATTCCTTATTATCATGACCACAGCACCCACTTTCAGTTTGAGCTGGTGTTCGGGTAACGAAGAAGGGTTCAGTTCGTTGAGTGTGGAAACCTGATACTCCATATCGTCTTCCGAATCAAGTTTGTCTTCACTCAGATAGATCTTCTCGTCCCTGGGCAACATGTCTAAGATCGTAACGTTGACGTCAGAAACATCCACGTTGAGAGGCGATACGATGGTACGACCCGAAATATAGCGATGATTCCCAATGTGATCGGCGATATCAGGGTAAACACTCTCAATGAACTCTTTGTCGTTATGGTAGAGAACCCCAAAGTTGGGAGGGATAACGAAGAGTGAAGAGTTACTCTGACCTATCTCTAATAGCTGGCTGGCAAAGGTCGCGTTTTTCGTGTCGGATAAGGCGGATGCCAGTGCATATTTCCGTAACTGGGGCCAGAAGTAAGTCTTCTTGATGGTAGCTGCAATTTCCTGATTGTACCCTCCACCCCTCACAACCGGAAGAATCTGCCTGAAATCCCCAGCGCACACAAAGGGGACCCCTCCCATTAACCTGTCACTGTCAAGGAGATCCCGAAAGGTGACGTCAACGGCCAGCAGCATATTTTTGTTGGCCATCACCACCTCGTCCCAGACTATCAGGGAACATAACTCTAACAGTCTAGACAATTGGCTATTCTTCTTGATTATGTGCCTTCAATCCATTCATCCTCTTCAGCCTCTGATGTGATCCCCATTTCGGCGGTCCCACCGGACGGCCTATACCTCTTACATCCGTCACTGAAAATCCTTGTCACATTTTCGGAAACTGGCACGGTGACGCCTCTGTCAGATTTAGATGGAAACTGGCACGACTTTATTTTTTTAGGGACTTAGACAATGAACGGAGGAAGGAAAAACACAGATAAAACAAAAAGGTCCATGTGCCTAAAGGCATCCTCTATTCATAAAATGTTTGTAACAACTGGATTTAAAAATTTGTAGATTGTAAGTTTGTGGAAAGCAATTCGAGGGAAGTGAATTCCAAAGAGTAGTAGTTCTAGGGATAAATGAATTTTGATAAGCAGAAGTTCTGCATTGTGGAGGAGAAAGTGTAAATTCATGGACGCTCTCAGCTGCCCTAGTTCTACGGGGAAAGATGTGGAGAGGCAGCACAATTGAAGCAAGTTCCTCGGAACAATTGCTGTGAAAATATCTGTAGAATAATGCAAGGGATGCAACGTTTCTTCGTATGGATAATGTAGGAAGGTCCTGTGTGATTGCAGGATTATTGATTAATCTAATAGCTTTATTTTGAATTTTGTCCAACTGCCTCAATGCAACCACTCCCACTTCCACTCCACAGAGGTGAACAGTAATCCATCTGAGAACGTACATGACTTTTATATCACGGCCAACTGCTCGTCAGTGAAGAATTCTCGAACTCTGTACAGGAGTCCCAGTTTTTTAGAGGCATTCTTAGCAATGCTTCTAACATAATGTGTCCAGCTCAAGTTAGTAGTTAATGTTACACCGAGAATGTCAATACTAGGGGAAGTGGGAATATTTACATCATTAAAAAATATATGGGAGTCAGTGAGATTCTGTCGGTTAGAAAATTGAATGTACTTGGTTTTCTGTGCATTAAAGGAAACTAGATTCTTTTGTCCCCATTAATTAATTCTAGAAAGATCCTGGTTCAGAGAAATTGCAGTGTTTATTTTTGAATTTATAAGATCGGGTTGGGTGAAAGAATTGGTAAATGTGAAGGAACTGTGGAGTGTTGAGTCATCTGCGTAGGAATGTATTGGATTATGAGTGGTAGATATGAGATCATTGATATGAATGAGGAACAGAGTTGGGGCCAAAACTGATCCCTGGGGAACACCAGCATGTATTGAGTGAAATTGAAAATAAAGGCCATCTTCCATTACACGTATTTTTCTGTTATGAAGATAAGAAGAAATTAGTGGAACTAATGATGCAAGGCCGTAGTGTGACATCTTCGACAATAAGGATTGATGCCAGACTCTATCAAATGCCTTTGATATATCCAGTGCTATTGTATGTGTTTCACCATGTTGGTCTGTAGCTTGGTTGATTTGATGCGTAAGAAGGCAAAGAATGTCTGCAGTTGATCGACATCGTCTAAAACTATATTGCCTATCACTGATTAATTTATTATTCTCAAGATGCTTAATTATGTGATTATTTAATATAATTTCAAAGACTTTACCAAGAGTGGAAGTTATAGCTATTGGTCTGTAGTTTGATGGATCTGAAGAGGCACCTTTTTTAGGAACTGGTTGGATGTTTGCTTCTTTCCAGGGCACTGGGAAGCATGAGGTATGAGTACACAGACGGACAAATTTTGCCAATACAGGAGCGCTCGCTCCTGTATTGGCAAGGAGCAATTCTTAATTACTATTGGAGGAATTTCATCTGGACCAGGAGCCTTATCTACTGAGAGATTCTGCAAAATAGTTTTGACATGTCTGGTGTGGATCTTAAGTGAGGGAATTTCAGGCGAATTAAAATTAAGTACAGGGACATCTTGATTTATTTCATCTAAGGTTGAGTTGGTGGAGAAAATATCCGCAAGAAGGTTAGCTTTACCTCGTGGGTCACTTACAAGATTGCCAGTCGGAGATTTTAATGGTGGAATGGATGAAGCAGTAGTGAAGTTGGATTTGAATGAGTTAAGAGTAGACCAAAATATTTTGTTATAATTTGGATTATTTAGAGGTTTATTTGCCTGCTTGTGGAGAAAGTTTGATTTAGTTAGGTTTAACACAGTTTTGGCATGATTTCTGATGTTTCTAAAGTAATTAAAGGCTTCATGTGTTTTTGATCTTGGGTATGCATTGTAGGCTATTGCTTTTTGTTCAGTTACTCTAGCACAATTATGGTCAAACCATTTAGGTGAATTAAATCTTTTACTGTACTTTTGATGAGGAATAAAAGTTTCCATTCTAATTTTTACAAAATCTTGTATGTAGCTCAAGGTGGAGTGTGTTTCATTAGAAAAGAAAGAGGTTCAGGGAATATCAATAAAGAAACCTTGAAGACCATCCCAGTCTGCCCTATCGTAATGCCATTTAGTCACCAAAACAGGTTCAGAGTGGGAAGGTGTGGTAGGTGATAGACAGGTGGCCTGTATCAGACAGTGATCAGCAGATCCAAGCGGGGACCTCACTGTAACATCATAATTTTCTGAATTGGTTGTTAAAAATAAGTCCAGTAGGTGGGAATTATGATTAGGATTATCTGGTACACGGGTAGGTTGGTTGACTAGTTGAGTGAGATTAAATGAGTCTGCAAATAGCTCACATTCAAGACCAGCATCATCAGTCCTGGCTGAATGAGTGAGCCATTCAACATTATGGACATTAAAGTCACCCAACACAGTGATTTCAGAAGAAGCATTTAAGTTGAGGACACTGAGTTGTGAGGACAGAGAATCAAAAAGACTTTGCTCTGGAGGAGTGTTTGGGGAACGGTAGATGCAACATATGTATTTAGATTTACCAGCAGAAATTAATTTGTATATAGAAATAATCAAAATAGGGACAATTGAAACTAGTAACCTCCTCCAGGGCAATTTCAGATTTTGCGAAGCAACATACACCTCCTTTAGGTCTGAAATTTTGGAGCAGTTGATAACCTGGAAAATTAAATCTAGACGTGTCAGATGTGAATGTTACTTGAGTCTCTGTCAAAAAAAGGAGAGTAGGGGATTTTGCTTGAAGAAATTGGTGTACATAATTGATCTTAGAGTGAAGTCCCCTTATATTGCTAAAGAAAAAGCTGCACCACGAGCAGCTTTGGGACGTTGCAATGCTCTTGACACAGTCGCATGATGACGACCGGGAGGGCCCTGTGTCAATGACCCAACCCTGCCGGGGGTGGATATCCGAGGGACCACCAGGTTTGCTCTTAACAATTGTACTGCCATATTTATTAGGTAAAGGTGTAAGGTGTTACATGTATGATATGTAGTGGGAAGAATAGTGTTTTATGGATAGAGGATAGCCATGTAGGGCAATGTCGTGAAGTTGGATGTGTATGTTATATAAAGAGGGTTTTCCTGATACCCCTGATGTGTGAGGCAGAAAGATATGTATCCAGCTACCAAGGCCTGGGAGAGAAAATGGAATTCAGGCTATCCCCTGAGTTTCCCGAAACCTTGGCGGTAGTACTTCCCTGGGCGGGGCTGCCTACCCCTACTACGCTTAGAAGACATATTCCTCGGTGGTTACCACATATTCCTCTTTCCCCTTTGCCCTTATATATAGGGGGACTATTATGCCAGTCTTCCAGTCATCGGGTGCACTCCCCTTCTCCCATGCTAGTTTGCACATTTTCCATACCCCTTCGATCACTATCTCACCAACGTAACTCAACATTTCCACACACACTACATCTGTTCCTGGGGCTTTCCCCAACTTCACTCTTGGCATGGCTTCTCACACTTCTGACCTCCTGATCACCACCTCCTCCTCCCCTACTTCTCTTCTTCTCCCTCCCATACCATATCCCACTATGTTTGCTGGCTCTTCATTCCTAACATTTAGCAACTCATTGAAGTACTCCCTCCATCTTTCGACTCTCTCTTGCTTCTCGGCTAGCGTTCTCCCATTCTTATCTTTCACACCCTTACTGTTTACCTTGCTACCTTCCCTAACTTGCTTGACTTCTGGTGATGGGCTGGTCTATCAGAGTGAGAGTTGAGCGTTCTCTGCCATACCCATAGCTTACTCTGATGCTCATTTTACTTAGATATTTTCTAGATCTCAAGTGACGGCGTCCCTTCCGTGGATTGACCTCTCAATCTACCAAGATTGGAGGCCAAAGCGTCACATTTTTCCCTTGCCCCTCAACTTTCTCTTCATAATTGCTGAGGGGCACAAGGCCCTGGGTGGGGCTTTGATTTCCCGGGCGTTTCCGCACCCTCCTCAGCTCCCAGCCCTTAAACACCTTGCTCATCTCTTCCACTTCCTCTATAACTTCCAGGTCGAACCCACCTAGCCGTCTTTCTACTGCTCGCCTGTACTCTTTCCTGATTTCCTCCACCTGTAACCTCTCCACCCTCCTCACCATTCCACCTTCCTCTCGCCTCCCTCCAGCTCTCCTCACCCACTTCTTTTGTATCCTAACCTTAGCTACATAATGATCAGACAAACCCCCTCCAATACCCCTATACACCCTAGCAATCATTGCCGATTCAAAAAAATCACAATATATATGATGATGCGAGGCATTTATCGGGTGTCTTAATCCGAAAAGATACAGGGGGACGGGTTATTGATCGGAATGTAATGAAACTCTACCTAACAAGGAAGAAATCGGTTATGGTAAATGCACAATGGTTGAAATACAACGACAGTACTAATCAAGTCGGGAGTATAACAAAAATGTACAAAACAATTAAATTTGGTGTTGGAACCCAGCAAACCAACCACAAATATTAGTATTTAATGGGGTAGCGGGCAAATTGTTTGAGGTAAGGTTAGAATTTGAATGCAATAACATTTTTCACCTCTCCGACCCTATTTCAATTAATTATTTGTACATTTTTCCAAAGAAGAAGAATAAAAATAATAATACAATTTTTCTACACGATTCTTTGTTATTGTAACTTTGCACATAGATGTATTTATTTATAGGAAAAAACACATCCTATCCAGTATTTCACTTGCCGGAGTTGAAGTCTTTCTGCACAATGTTCCTTAAGTGATTGAGGCTGGGTTACATGTGTATATTTGAGTATAATATGCATGTTACCTGCCCCCTGTTAAAAAATGTTGTTCCACCAACATCCTAATATATAGTAAAGACGAAAATATATATTCAAATGGTTCTTTTATAAGAGATTATTTATAAGGATTAGAGTAAATAATTATTAATAATTGAAAAAGAATGAAACTAAATTCAGATAGATTACAAGAATTTCATATGACGTGTAAGTGAGTTGTATTTGTAATAGGGACATCTTATATCTATATTTCCTCTCCAATGAATCGCGGGAGCCCGGATTCGAGGAATTATTTATATAGATTCCCGGTGTAGGACAGGTTTATTTTGTTTCCAACAAATAGGATATCATAGGGCAAATTAAAGAAAAGAAAGTCAAACACTTTCTGGAGTTACGTTAATATAGGGATTCTTGCTATCTGAGTATAGATTCTTCAAATTACTGTGATGTAATTCATGTGATTGAGAAACGTGAGTCGTGCATGTAATCTCCTGATAGAGAAAACGCTTGGTATCAGAGACTCAGAGTAAAGAGTAAAAGAGTTTATAACATGGGTATATGGATAAAAATAATAAATACATAATACAGACATAACTTGGTGTATTTTTTTCTTTATTTTTATTCTCCTCTTTTCTCCTTCGACTCGTTTTCTCCGCTGATTGACCCTGAAGGTTCAGCGATCACGTCCTTCTGCATCAAGCTTTTCAGATTTGCTCACAGCTTGTAGCAGGCACCAAGTTTGAGGGCGGTAGTAGGACAGGTCAGCTGGGAGGTGTCCAACAGTCTTCCTGTGAACATCAAATTCTTGGCAGTATGATGTGTGTAAAAAAGTGTAAAAAAGTGTCACAACCATCGCCGCGCTATACGACTACGGGACACCACAGTGAGGCTGGGCTACGGGACTCCACTGGTCATAGGAGCACCCTGCACCGTCTAGAGCTCCGCTTCTCCTGTGTGCTCCGCCCTTCTGCCTCGTGTGTCCTGCCCAGATATGAGTCACAACCATCGCCGCGCTATACGACTACGGGACACCACAGTGAGGCTGGGCTACGGGACACCACTGGTCATAGGAGCACCCTGCACCGTCTAGAGCTCCGCTTCTCCTGTGTGCTCCGCCCTTCTGCCTCGTGTGTCCTGCCCAGATACGAGTCACAACCATCGCCGCGCTATACGACTACGGGACACCACAGTGAGGCTGGGCTACGGGACACCACTGGTCATAGGAGCACCCTGCACCGTCTAGAGCTCCGCTTCTCCTGTGTGCTCCGCCCTTCTGCCTCGTGTGTCCTGCCCAGATACGAGTCACAACCATCGCCGCGCTATACGACTACGGGACACCACAGTGAGGCTGGGCTACGGGTCACCACTGGTCATAGGAGCACCCTGCACCGTCTAGAGCTCCGCTTCTCCTGTGTGCTCCGCCCTTCTGCCTCGTGTGTCCTGCCCAAATACGAGTCACAATTCTGCCTCGTGTGTCCTGCCCAGATACGAGTCACAGCCATCGCTGTGCTATACGACGCATTATACGAAGCATGACCTAGGCTATACGACTCATTATACGAAGCATGACAGAGAGAGAGAGAGAGTTACACACTCACTCTCTCTGAGTCAAAGATTTTTTAGCTAACGTCTTGCCATAATCATCAGCAATGAGTGCGCTCACTCTGTCCTGTTAAAGAAATCGAGTTGTCAATTATTTGTCCACGACATCTTTCACCCACAAAAATTTAGGAGAGAAACTACCTGGCCGGGCTGCTCTACCTAGAGAGAGACTACCTGGCCGGGCTGCTCCTCCCATAGAGAGCGACTACACGGCCGGGTTGCTGCGGCGTCGCCGCTGTACGGGTCCCTGTCGTGATTTTCACACACAAAGCTTTAGGCGATCTGCTGTCCAACGTGAATTGATGGAACTTGAGTTGGTGGTGAACCTTTTTTCAGAAGGGTCTAAATTTTTGTGGGTGAAAGATGTCGTGGGGAAAATTACAAGCCATCTTTTTTTCGAGAAAGCTACTTAAAATAATATGAGGGCGGTGTACAAATAAAAACTGTTTAGAATATATATTTTATTATTATATCCTTTTTGGGGGTTATATATTGGTTGTTTGCTATGTAGTCACCTATATCTCCCACTTTCTTAACTATAGGATCGAGTGACCTAAATCTACTAAAAAATTCAGGTTAGTAAGGCACGTAAGGCACCAAGCGGCTCGCTTGGTGTAGTGACTAGCGTCTCGGACTTCCACCCAGAAGGCCCGGGTTCGCGCCCACGCTCGGCGCATTAAAGATTTTTCACAAGCACTGAGTAGTTACCATCCCTCATGAGCAAAGGGATGGGGTAGTAATACAGGACCCCAATGGAAATACGCCTAATCGGCCTTATTGAGCTATCCTTAGCTAGCTTAGCATGCGCTAGCTTTAAGAACTATTATTATTATTATTATTATATAATAGCCTATTCTCTTACTAAGAAATTCAGGTTAGTAAGGCATTATATGGATAGCCTATTCTCTTACTAAGAACGAAGTGGCTACGGGACTACGAAGCTTGACAGAGAGAGAGAGAGAGTGTGTAACTCTCTCTCTCTCTCACACACACACACACACACACTGTGTCTGTCTGTCTCTCTCTCTCTCTCTCTCTCTCGTCCCACTTCTCCTGTTGTTGTTGTAGTTGTTGTTCCCCAAGCTGCCTGGCCGAACAGCCCCAAGGCCCCAAGCAATTCCAAGGCCATAACCGAGCGCCCCCACAGAACCCTCCCAGCCGACCACAATAAAGCCTGGGTGACCGAAGCCACTCCATGGCGGGGAGCTGAGGAGGGTGCGGAAATGCCCGGGAAACCAAAGCCCCACCCAGGGCCCTGTGCCCCTCAGCAATTATGAAGAGAAAGTTGAGGGGCAAGGGAAAAATGTGACGCTTTGGCTTCCAATCTTGGTAGATTGGGAGGTCAATCCACGGAAAAGACGCCGTCACTTGAGATCTAGAAAATATATAAGTTAAAGGAACAGTCAGAGTAAGCTATGGGTATGGCAGAGATCGCTCAGTTCTTACTCCATCACCACATGACTAGAACCCAATCCTCTCAGCATCAGCTAGGAAAGGCCCTAGAAAGCCACCTTTGGCGGGGGGATAGCTCCCCTATTTCAACCCCTTTCGGGGTCGGGCACCCGCCGGGTGCTTCTCTTGTTCCTTCCGTTGGTTTTCGTCACGCTTCTCGATTTCCTTCAGAAGGAGTTCGTCTCTCTTCTCTTGTTCCCTTCGATGGGTTTCGCAGCTTTCTTCAAATGACTTCCGTAACTGCTCACACTCTTCGAGTTGCTCGTCCATCTTCTCTACCGCCATATCGAAATCCTCGACGGATATCTTCAGTACTGCCTTCATGTCTTCTGGAGCGAATTGGGCCTCAACTTCAGCGTCACACTGTCCTAAATCTATATACTTTCGCTGGAGCTCAATGTCAGCCTCAATGTCTTCTTCTTGAATTATTATTCCGGTGACTATCAACCTCGAATATTCGTCAGCTAACGACTCTTGTTCCAAAAACACGTCAGAGTATACGACGTTACTCTAACACACATGGTCCCTTTTCCTTCTTCTGGATAAAAATACTCAGCTCATGCCAACTTGTGACCCGAGAGCAGGCAACATATAATTGCCCATGAGAGAAGCACCGTGTGTAGTAGAGGTAAAGGCCGCAATGTTGGATGGTCTGGCCCTGCGCCTTATTAATTGTCATTGCAAAACTTAGCTTTACAGAGAATGGAACCTGGAAAATGCCACCAACTTTACCCTGGGAATGCAAACCTGCTCGCCATCGTAAGTGCCACCCAGAACCCTACCAACAATGATGGCCTTCTTCAGGTTGTCAACGATAATTTGTGTACCGTTACAGAGTCGGGGTGGGGATAGATTCCGTATTACCATTACCACGGCACCCACTTTCAGCTTGAGTTGGTGTTCTGGTAACGAAGAAGGGTTTAGTTCATTGAGCGTGGAAACCTGATACTCCACATTGTCTTCCGAATTCAGTTTGTCTTCACTCAGATGAATCTTCTCCTCCTCTGGCAGCATATCTAAGATCATAATGTTGATTTCGGAAACGTCAACTTTGAGAGGCGATATGATGGTACGACCGGCAAAATAGCGATGATCCCCAATGTGATCGGCGATATCAGGGTAAACACTCTCGATGAACTCTGTCTGGGTATGATAGAGAACGCCAAAGTTTTTGGGGATAACGAAATGTGGAGAGCTGCTCTGACCTATCTGTAGTAGCCGGCTGGCAAAGGTTGTGTCTTTCCAGTATGCCCATCCTGTGATAAATTTGCCCCTTGATCTTGTAACATATTGCGGAGTCTGACATATTCTCGAGCTTTCCTGATGTGGCAAAAGACGTGAAGCAGAAGGTTAAAGAAATCGTGTTGTCAATTATTTGTCCACGACATCTTTCACCCACAAAAATTTAGGAGAGAAGAACTACCTGGCCGGGCTGCTCTACCCAGAGAGAGACTACCTGGTCGGGCTGCTCCACCTAGAGAGAGCGACTACCTGGCCGGGCTGCTCCACCTAGAGAGAGCGACTATACCTGGTCGGGCTGCTCCACCCAGAGAGAGCGACTACCTGGCCGGGCTGCTCCACCTAGAGAGAGCGACTATACCTGGTCGGGCTGCTCCACCCAGAGAGAGCGACTACCTGGCCGGGCTGCTCCACCTAGAGAGAGCGACTACCTGGTCGGGCTGCTCCACCCAGAGAGAGCGACTGCCTGGTCGGGCTGCTCCACCCAGAGAGAGAGCGACTACCTAGCCGGGTTGCTGGGGCGTCGCCGCTGTACGGGTCCCTGTCGTGATTTTCACACACAAAGCTTTAGGCGATCTTCTGCTGTCCAACGTGAGTTGATGGAACTTGAGTTGGTGGTGAACCTTTTTTCAGGAGGGTCTAAATTTTTGTGGGTGAAAGATGTCGTGGAAAAATTACAAGCCATCTTTTTTTCGAGAAAGCTACTTAAAATAATATGAGGGCGGTGTACAAATAAAAACTGTTTAGAATTTATATTTTATTATTATATCCTTTTTGGGGGTTATATATTGGTTGTTTGCTATGTAGTCACCTATATCTCCCACTTTCTTAACTTTAGTGACCTAAATCTTACTAAAAAATTCAGGTTAGTAAGGCACGTAAGGCACTATATGAATAGCCTATTCTCTTACTAAGAAATTCAGGTTAGTAAGGCATTATATGGATAGCCTATTCTCTTACTAAGAACGAAGTGGCTACGGGACTACGAAGCATGACAGAGAGAGAGAGAGAGTGTGTAACTCTCTCTCTCTCTCTCTCACACACACACACACACACACTGTGTCTGTCTGTCTCTCTCTCTCTCTCTCTCTCTCTCGTCCCGCTTCTCTTGTTCCTTCCGTTGGTTTTCGTCACGCTTCTCGATTTCCTTCAGAAGGAGTTCGTCTCTCTTCTCTTGTTCCCTTCGATGGGTTTCGCAGCTTTCTTCAAATGACTTCCGTAACTGCTCACACTCTTCGAGTTGCTCGTCCATCTTCTCTACCGCCATATCGAAATCCTCGACGGATATCTTCAGTACTGCCTTCATGTCTTCTGGAGCGAATTGGGCCTCAACTTCAGCGTCACACTGTCCTAAATCTATATACTTTCGCTGGAGCTCAATGTCAGCCTCAATGTCTTCTTGAATTATGATTCCGGTGTCTATCAACCTCGAATATTCGTCAGCTAACGACTCTTGTTCCAAAAACACATCAGAGTATACGACGTTACTCTAACACACATGGTCCCTTTTCCTTCTTCTGGATAAAAATATTCATCGCATGCCAACTTGTGATCCGAGAGCAGGCAACATATAATTGCCCATGAGAGAAGCACCGTGTGTAGTAGAGGTAAAGGCCGCAATGTTGGATGGTCTGGCCCTGCGCATTATTAATTGTCATTGCAAAACTTAGCTTTACAGAGAATTGGAACCTGGAAAATGCCACCGGGGAATCGTTGGCCACCAACTTTACCCTGGGAATGCAAACCTGCTCGCCATCGTAAGTGCCACCCAGAACCCTACCAACAATGATGGTCTTCTTCAGGTTGTCAACAATAATTCGTGTACCGTTACAGAGTCGGGGTGGGGATAGATTCCGTATTACCATTACCACGGCACCCACTTTCAGCTTGAGTTGGTGTTCTGGTAACGAAGAAGGGTTTAGTTCATTGAGCGTGGGAACCTGATACTCCACATTGTCTTCCGAATTCAGTTTGTCTTCACTCGGACGAATCTTCTCCTCCTCTTGCAGCATATCTAAGATCATAATGTTGATTTCGGAAACGTCAACGTTGAGAGGCGATATGATAGTACGACCGGCAAAATAGCGATGATCCCCAATGTGATCGGCGATATCAGGGTAAACACTCTCGATGAACTCTGTCTGGGTATGATAGAGAACGCCAAAGTTTTTGGGGATAACGAAATGTGGAGAGCTGCTCTGACCTATCTGTAGTAGCCGGCTGGCAAAGGTCGTGTCTTTCCAGTATGCCCATCCTGTGATAAATTTGCCCCTTGGTCTTGTAACACATTGCGGATTCTGACATATTCTCGAGCTTTCCTGATGTGGCAAGAGACGTGAAGCAGAAGGTTAAAGAAATCGTGTTGTCAATTATTTGTCCACGACATCTTTCACCCACAAAAATTTAGGAGAGAAGAACTACCTGGCCGGGCTGCTCCACCCAGAGAGAGACTACCAGGTCGGGCTACTCCACCCAGAGAGAGCGACTATCTGGCCGGGTTGCTCTACCCAGAGAGAGACTACCTGGTCGGGCTGCTCCACCTAGAGAGAGCGACTACCTGGCCGGGCTGCTCCACCTAGAGAGAGCGACTATACCTGGTCGGGATGCTCCACCCAGAGAGAGCGACTACCTGGCCGGGCTGCTCCACCTAGAGAGAGCGACTACCTGGTCGGGCTGCTCCACCCAGAGAGAGCGACTGCCTGGTCGGGCTGCTCCACCCAGAGAGAGAGCGACTACCTGGCCGGGTTGCTGGGGCGTCGCCGCCCTGTACGGGTCCCTGTCGTGATTTTCACACACGAAGCTTTAGGCGATCTTCTGCTGTCCAACGTGAGTTGATGGAACTTGAGTTGGTGGTGAACCTTTTTTCAGGAGGGTCTAAAAAAAATTGGGTGAAAGATGTCGTGGAAAAATTACAAGCCATCTTTTTTTCGAGAAAGCTACTTAAAATAATATGAGGGCGGTGTACAAATAAAAACTGTTTAGAATTTATATTTTATTATTATATCCTTTTTGGGGGTTATATATTGGTTGTTTGCTATGTAGTCACCTATATCTCCCACTTTCTTAACTTTAGGATCGAGTGACCTAAATCTTACTAAAAAATTCAGGTTAGTAAGGCACGTAAGGCACTATATGAATAGCCTATTCTCTTACTAAATTAATTCAGGTTAGTAAGGCATTATATGGATAGTAGGGTGGCCCTTATTTTCGAAAGTAAGAAATCCTAACCTCTCACCCCCTGGCTTTGTTCCATTCCTAATGAGACATATTGTGATCAAATTTCGTGACGATTGGAGCATATTTATTGGTAGTCCAGCAAAGTCTGTTTGGCTGTTTTTGTGCTGGTTGGCGGAACTTACCTGGCACGCACCAAAACCCAGACACAGCAACAAGACTCCTTCAAGACTATCTCAACACATTACATGAATGGTGCACTACAAACAGACTCAATTTAGCCCCAGCTAAATCCACTGCAGCCCTCCTCACAAGCTGGATAGGAGATCACGATTACGCCCCGGGACTCAACATAAACAACACACCCCTAACACACACACACACACACAAAATCCTAGGAGTAACATAGAACACCCAAATGACATTCAAACAGCACACCACAAACACGAAAAAGAAACTGACACCCAGACTTAACGCCCTTAGACACTTGCCCACACGAAATTTGGACACAACAAAGAAACCACCACCACAGTCTACAAACAATACATAAGATCAGTTATGGAATACGCAAGCCCGGCCTGGGCTTCTAACCTAGCTGAAACACATCATAAGACCTTACAGACTATTCAAAATAAAGCCCTGAAAATCATCACAGGATGCACAGCTACTACACCCACAGATCACCTACATCAAGAAACCAAAGTCCTCAAAGTCAAAGATCATCTAGGTATGAGAGGCACTCAATTCCTGGCAGCAGCCTCCACAAATCAACACCACCCACTACACTACATGGCAACACACCCACAGACACCAAGAAATATCAAAACAACACCCAGCACACGCTATCACACACAAATACTGTCTTCTCTCCCTCCCTGCCCACCCCAAACCAACTTCCGGAAGCACATCCATACTCATATCACTCGCCGTTCCATCCACTCACTCATAGACAACACGCAGCTGCAAGCACGACCTCCCGAAATCCATCCTTCTGAATCCTCCCTTCCTCGCGAGGACAGAGTCCACCTGGCCAGGCTGAGATGCGGACACCATCCAGCTCTTCTTAGCTATCAAAAGAGACTGGATGAATCCGTCGTCGACACCTGCCCAGGCTGTAACACAGCACCCCATACCATTAAACACATCATAGAAGTCTGCATTTCACACAACCACTTACGCCAACAACACAATTTACACTCTTTGAGAGCTCTGTGGGAAAGCCCGACCGTGGCCATGACCCCCATATTATTATTATTATTATTATTATATGAGATGCCGAAGTCTCCAACCAGGGTGCAGAAACACCATCAAGATCAATCCACACAAAACACCCGGAGGCACTGGAGAGAGACTACGGCAACTTAGGAAAAAATAAAAACATATACTGTATACTGTACTGTGCATAATTTATACACATATTAAACATAGATAACATATTATGCAGTGGAGGATATCAAGCATAAATATAATACAATAAAATAGAATAAAATAAGTTTAAAAATTAGAATTAATGCTGCAAAAAAGCATTTACTCTAGTCTTAAAAATGGACATATTAGCTGAATTGACTAGCTCATTTTGCAACTTATTCCACAAGTCAACCATGGCCGGCACAAAACACCGTGAAAACTGTGTAGTAGAAAAATTAACACGGCTCATGGCAAGATCATTAAGATTGCTTGTGAATCTAGTTGCACGAGCCCGGACATAGGGCCCAGGCAGAACCCCATGTAAGGGATGCTGAGGGTTGTTAAAAACTTTAAATAAAAGATTAAGGGCACCAACTTTACGTCGATGACACAGATCAATAGACAAATTAGGTAGAATAAAACTGATGGAATTTAGCGACCTGTCAAGCAACTTGAGATGGCAGTCAGCTGCTGACAACCAGACAGGTGAGCAGTACTCGAAATGTGGCAAAATAAAAGCATAAAAAGACTTGATAACTGTGGCGTCACAAGCAAATGTTTTATAAACCTTGCGAAGCAGACTAATTTTTTGGGAAATGGAAGAGGAGAAAGAACGAATATGCTTTTCAAAAGTAAGTTTGGGATCAAGAGTAACTCCTAACAAACGTAGAGCATCCACATTTCTCAATTTGCTCGCCAGAAACTTGTAGATAAGGATGGGGAGGACCAAGGTACGAGATCTGCTGATGATAATGGAGTGTGTTTTACTAGCATTAAGTTTCATGCCCCAAAGTTCACACCATGATGTAATTTTGGCTAAATCCCTATTCAGAGCAGTAGCAATTACGTGTCGATCTATTGGTTATGCAATTGACGCATATAAAGTTGTATCATCAGCATAGGAGATTAGTTTATTTTCAAGCTCGGAACACAGGTCAGCAGTAAAAATAATTAAAAGCAAAGGCCCAAGGACACTGCCTTGTGGAACACCAGAAACAACAGTAACAGAAGGGGAATGACACCCATCAATGACCACAGACTGAGATCTTTTCGTCAAAAAATCTTCAAAGATCCTTAAAAAATTGCTACCAATACCAATGAGCTGTAGGCCTAACTTAAACAGGAGTGCTTTATGGTTGACTAAATCAAAAGCAGAATTAAAGTCAATAGCCATGACGCGAGACTCATGTCCCTGGTCCAATGAAGATTGCAAGTCATGGGTGAGTGTCAGAAGTGCATCACATGTACCCAGTCCCTTACGAAAACCAAACTGTGAGTTTGGTATCAAATTATGACTATTACAATAAGAGGAAAGGCGTCTGGACAAAAGCCTCTCATAGAGCTTGGATAGGATAGGTGTAATGGAGATAGGGCGATAGTCATTAGGAGTTGATGAGGCAGTATTTCCCTTTGGAATAGGAGTGATAATAGCCTTACGCCAGCAAAGAGGAAAACTACCTGATTTCAAAAGCAACCTAAACACCACAGCCAATTTAGGTGCCAAGACCACTGCAACCTTTTTAAAAAAGAGAGGGAAAAACCCATCTGGGTCTGTGCCACCATAGGTATCAAGATCCAGCAAGTACCTTTTCAGTTCAGCTGATTTGAATGCCATTGAATTGAGGTTGGGTCTAGGGAAACATGTCAATGGCAAAGACAATTCCTGATTTCTCTGCTTATTAATAAAAATATTAGATAGAATATTGGCCTTCGATAATGGATCAAAAGAGATGGAGCCATCAGAATCACAAAGAGGAGGCATAGAGGAATCTATTCCAAATAAGAGGATTTCAAAGCGGACCACCATTTATGAGGCTGTGTAGCTCCTGCCAGAACATCCTGAAGATGGGAGTTATAATCCCTCTCAGCACCATCATAAACTCTCTGCACAGCTGCCCTTTTAAAAACATAATTTTCCCAATGCAAGGGGGTTTGATTACGCCTCCATAGATGATATGCAGCCTGTTTGTCATCAAATGCACGCTTGCAGTCATCATTAAACCATGCTTTATCCCTGATACGAGACTTAATTGTCTTTGATGGAACTCTTTTGCGAAGGATACCAAGAAGGGAATTGTTGAGAGCTGAAACCGGATCATGAGATCTTAGTATGTGATTCCACTCAATATTACAAACATCATTACAAACGTTGTCCCAGTTAACCCGGGATTTAAGGTAGACTTTACGTGAGAGAGTAATATCAGAAACAGAAAAATCAAGATTAATTTTACACATGATGGCATTGTGGTCGGAAGTGCCAACAGGTACAAGAACGGAGGTTTCTACAACGCCAGGAATATCTGTTAGTACTAGATCAAGACAATTTCCGGACATATGAGTAGGTCCTTGGATTAGCTGTTCACAACCAGATAAGTTTGCAAAATTCAATGCAGCATGACCATTTCTATTAGTTGGAGACACCGAGTTCAACCACTCTTGATGATGCGCATTGACATCACCAACAAACATAAAAGATGATTTGACATCTACAGACTGTATTGAAGCCATGGCTGTTAAAAGGCAGTCATATATGTCATTGTTTACATCAGGATTTCTGTACAGGCTAAAAATGTAATGATTATGATACTTGCTGGAAACTTTAACTAACTGCATCTCATGGCATTTACAAATATGCTTAGTTACGTGCTGAGCATTATACCCAGATCTAAAATACAAGCTCATTCCACGAGCACGAGGAATAGAATCACGCCGAATAAGAACTGGTTTACCGAAGTTAGGTATAAGAAGTTCAGAATAATCTCTATAACCTGAGACAAGGGTTTCAGAACAAAAGACAATATCATAATCAACAGATGCCAATGTAAGATCCTTGATGTTCTTATAGAGAGCACGAATATTGGAATAAAATACACGACAACTTGTAGCAAGTTGTCTGTGAGGACCGGGATTAACTTCTATATCATCGGACAAAAGTAGAAACTAAAACAGAAAAAGTTGAAAGCAATCCATATACAAATACATAAAGATGGATATAAACAGGTCGACCCAGATGGAGCCATCACATCTGGGTAAGGTATAAAACAAGCCCCAAAGACACCATATCCAGGGGGGAGCAGTAGCGGTGGATTTTACTTGTTTAGAAAAGACTAGAAACAGATGGGTCGGAAAGGCCAGGATCCACGTTAGGGGGCAGCAACACATCATCAAAAAGCTGGAAGGTCAATTCCAAACCTGGAAAGACCTAAAACGCTTGAGGGATCGAAGGACACCAGGGCAGGTGAAGAAGGAGGAAGCTTTCCGGGACTCAATGGACGACCTCTTTGATATCGCTCACGCGGACGCCCTGTCTCTCATTGTCCTTCAAGAGGACAAGGATTTTTTCCTTGCTCAGCGAGAGAAGGACTGTAGAGCCTTCATGGGGTCCGCGGACAATTTCCTGGCCTCCAAAGAACGGAGAGCTGCGGAGAAGAAAGAGGCTGAGGAAAGGCGTCGGGAGAAGGCCTGTGAAGAAATGAAGGCATCCACCTCAGCGGCCGTCTTTGCTTCTTCAAGCATCAGTGCTGAAGGAGAGGACAGCAGCAGTGCTGATGGAGAGGACAGCAGCTGTGCTCAGGAGGCAAAATCCTGCTCTCCACCCAAGCAGCCACGAAGAGCTACAAAAAACATAGTTTCACCATCTCTCGCAGCTGCACTGGATTGTACTCAGCTTTCCGACCGAAAAGCCACCATCGTGCTGACAGAAGCTGCAAAAAGCCTCGGCCATGACACTACGGACCTGGCCATCAACCGCACAACAATTGCCCGGTCTCGACGTCAAGCCAGATGTTTCGCGGAAAACCTCAAAAAGGACTTCCAAGCGGATGTCCCCTTCACTGTCCATTGGGATGGAAAACTCCTTCAAGCCCTGACAACCAAGGAGCATGTGGATCGTCTGCTTATCTTGATATCCGGAGTAGGAGTCAGCCAGCTCCTCGGCGTCTCTAAACTCCCTTCGGGGACCGGTGAAGTGCAAGCTCAAGCTGTTTTCCATGCTTTGGAGGAGTGGGGAGTGACCGAGAAAGTGGTCGCCATGTCTTTTGACACGGCCGCTGCAAACACGGAACATCAGACCGGCGCATGCGTCCTTCTGGAACAGAAGATCGGAAGGGATCTTCTTTACTTGGCCTGCCGCCACCATGTCATGGAAGTCATCTTGGCTGCTGCTTTTGGAGCTGTGATGGGAGGAGGGACTTCCGGGCCCGAAAGGTGCTCCTATTCAAGAGGTTTCAAAGCCAGTGGGATTAAATCGACAAGGAAGCATTTCAACCTGGGACTACGGATGATGCCGTGAACGCGGCGATAACTCCAACTCATCGAGGTCCTCGGGCATATACCTCCTCGTGGAGTTCGATTCCGAGCTCCTGGTCCCATGCACCATGCACGATGGATGAGCAAGATCATTTACGCTTTCAAGGTTTGGATGTTCAAGAACCAATTCCGACTGACAAACCGTGAGGAGAAGGCTTTGAGGGATCTCTGCATCTTCGGAGCTCTTCTCTACGTTGAGGCATGGATCACCTCTCCTTCTTCAAGCTCCTAGGAGGGACTTGCACCTAATCAAGGCTCTCGTCGACTTCCCTAACCAAGAGATCAGCAAGACTACATCAGAGAAGATTAAAAGGCACCTCTGGTACCTTGGAGAAGAAACTACAGTCCTGGCCCTTTTTTATGATACCGTATCCGTTCGAACGAAGAAGGATATGGTCAAGGCAATGTTGGGAGAAATGGCAGAGAGAGACTATACCCGGCCGGGCTGCTCCACCTAGAGAGAGACTACATGATCGGGCTGCTCCACCCAGAGAGAGCGACTACCTGGTTGGGCTGCTCCACCTAGAGAGACCTAAAATTAATGGGAGTAACTGGTACTGTGGTGCTTCGTATAATTCGTCGTATAACTAGGTCATGCTTCGTATAATGTAAATCGGAAAATAAAATGGAATTTTTCATGTTTTTCTTTTATTTGTCCTAGTTTTTTACAATTGTATCGACAAATTTAGTGTTTGTACCATAGACCCCTTTACATAAGGACTGGAAACGAGCACTCTCGGAGTTTGAAACTTGGGTCCATTGCTTAAAAGCAGTATCATGAAAGCAGTGGTCTCTCCGACTTTCTTAAACACAAAAATATGTACACAAACACAACTTTACATATAAATGCATGTAATTTCACACACAATCGTCCATATCCCCGCCATATTGGCGACATAATGTCTCGCCAGAAAACGAAGAGCCCAGGACGATGCCAGACGCCAGTCACCCACGAGACACGTTAGAGGCAACACATTTTTGTTCTGTTGTTCGTTATCTCTCAGCTTATTGTATGTAATTTTCTTATAAATACTTACCAGTCACAAAAGGATCTGTGTTAACAACTTATTTAGCTAATAAATATTATAATTGAGCTGATGTCAACGGGTTGCTTTGATATGTACTGATAACCATTTACAACTATTCTTGTTTTTTTGCTTTACAGGAACAATGCCGAAAAGATGTGCTGCATTCAATTGTCGTGGAAACTACAGGGGAGAGCCATACAGTCCTATGGTGTGTTTCCCGAATGAAGAACAAGAACGACATGCATGGATTAGTGCTATGCCAAATAGCCCAGAAAGTTTGAGAGACAGGTCGAAACTATGGATTTGTGCATCACACTTCGACTGCGATTGGGTCACAGTTCGGGGAGGAAAACGACCAGCTGGGCCTCCTACAGTTTTTAAAGGTGTACCCCAGTCTTGCCTCAAACAACTTACGTCAGCTCCTAGGTTAACTAAAACAGTGACAAGTGAAGCAAGACTTAAAAAACAAACTGAATTTGAAAATGAACAAGACAAAATGCATAGTTTTGACAAATTTGCAGGAGAGATTGGAAAACACTTCCCTGAGTTTTATATAATGCAAAATGGTAGAGAACTGACAATGTTTAAGACAGATGGTAATGGTAGAGCAGTTGATAAGTTTCTTCATTTTAAAGAGGTACAGTCTCCTTTTGGTTTTCTGCAGCTGGTAGTAGCAGAGAAAAGTGGCTTGGAGATACCAAAAAGTAAACTGAATCTTCAAAAAAATAGCTTGGTAAGTAAGTGGTCTCAAATTGAAGAAATAGCGAAAATTATGAACACTCATGAAGTGACTAATACTGACCGCTTAAAAAGAATAAAATCAGAACTTGACTCTATCACAGAATTTCATGAAATTGAAGGTTTTCAGTTCATTCAAGCACAGTTACAACTCCTTCTTATTCCTCCTAAAAATCGCCGATATACAAAGCATATGTTAATTCTTGCAGCAGAACTGTTTTGTATATCACCCGCAGCATATAGAATGCTTAGAAACTCCAAAGCAATTAGTCTTCCTTGTGAGAAACAGATTCGCCAATTGTTATCTCGCACTTATGCTGACAAGTGTCTCCCAATCCTTTTTGATCAGTTGAAGCCACAACAGCGGTTAGTTAACATTTTGTTTGATGAAGTCAAGCTTAAGCAGGCCCTTAGATTTACAGGAGAGCATATAGTAGGCTATACAACAAACGGACCAGAAAATCTAGCAACATCTGCTCTTGCTATTGAAGTTGTTTGTCAGTATGGAGGACCACGGTACATCATACGAATTCATCCTGTATCAAAACTGAATGCTATTCAACTGAAGGAAATATTACTTGAGGCTGTATATGTTGTTAAAGCTAGTGGTGGCCATCCAGTATCGTTCGTCTGTGACAACTGTCCACTGAATCAAGCTGTTTACAGAATGCTTGGGGGTCCTGGAAAAGTAACACTAGCACCAGATGGCATAAATGTTTTCCTTGTCTATGATTATGTTCACATCCTCAAGAATATGAGAAACAACTGGATCACAGAGAAATGTCAAGAATTACATTTTAGCAAGGACGGTACAGAATATTTGGCGTGTTGGAGTGATGTTAAAGCTCTTTACAATGAAGATCAGAAGACACCACTTCGTCTGACAAAACTCACAGGCTCATCAGTATTTCCTAAACCATTGCAACGTCAGAGTGTGCCCTTAGTTTGGCAAGTGTTCAATGAGAAAACGATTGCTGCATTTGAAGGTCTTAAAGGAACTGTTAAATTTCAGGATGGAACAGTGATATACATAACACTGGTAACCAATTGGTTTAAAATGATGAATGTTAAAAGCAAGACGTACAGCGCAGTTCATTTACGAGACCAATATCGTGAACCTTGGACATTAAACTGTACAAACTTCAAAGCTCTGCAGGAAATGTGTACAGTTGTATCCAGCTGTCGGTGGACTGGTGGGCATGGCAGAGAGAAGAAACTAACACAGTCAACAGCAGATGCCTTTGTCATCACAACAAGGTATAACATAGAAGCAGCACAATATCTTTTTGAAACCCATGATTTTGCTTACATCCTACCTGCTGTTTTTTCACAAGATCCCCTAGAAAAGTGTTTTGGTCAAGCAAGACAACGTAGTGGAGGAAATTTTTACATTGACATTGGGGATGTTCAAGCAGCATCCAAAGTACAGCAGTTGCATCAGCTGTTGAAACGTGACATCGTTCCTGACCGAGCCAAAGAAGTAAGCTGTGAATTTTGTACAGCAGCAATAGATGATGGTGATTTACAACTTCTGGAAGAGCTGACATTACAAGACACTCAACTACTTCTAGATTCAGATGATACTTTAAAACATAAAATTGTCTACATTGGGGGATTTTTAGCTCATAAACATGGACAACAGGAAGTAGATTCTGGGGAATGCTTGTCATCAGATTTTTTGACTGCGCTCAATCGAGGTGGGCTGAGTATGCCTACACTGGCTACTGTCTTCTTTGTACATAGTGGCATCACCCTTCAAATGTCTCTTCAAGACTCGAAAAAGTGTTGTCGCAATTACTTGAAACAATGCTTGTCTTATGTAGATGCTCCTTTAGCTAGCCATTCAGGAGCATGCCAGACATTGTGTAATGTGTTGTTTAAGGCCTTTGTATTTAATACAAGCGATCGGGAGTGTACACTAGGCTGCTTAAGGCGACAAGAGAAACTTTCTAATGTTTAAGTTAATTATTGTGTTATGTGACTTTTGATATATGTAAAATTATGTGTAAAGTAATATTTTGCAAAGGTTTTACTTTAATTTCTTCTAATATTTAATCAATGTAAGTCATGGTATGATGCTTTGCTTGTATAATACATGTTCTTATAAACTATCTCATTATAACTGTATATTTTCCTATTATGTTCAATCACGAAAGAGACTTATGAGTCAATCAACCAAAAACAAATGTTTTATTTTCCTTTACTTAGTTGCTCTAGTTAATAAGATGTTGTAGAGTAAAAACACAAAGTCCCATATCCAGTAAAACTAAAATAAGACCTCAGTTTGTGGGCCTGACAATGGACCCAAGTTCCGGGACCCGAGTATGGCCGACGCCAGTCCTTATGTAGAGGAGTCTATGGTTTGTACAAATAAAAATTGTTTAAAATCAGTGCAATACCACCAAGTGTAACTACACTTTTGTATATTGCTCTGCTTCGTTCCCCTTCTACACCCTATATATCGGTGTCGACTTTACATTTGTAGTTACTTAGAAATATCGCATATTTAATTTAGTCTGCCATACAATAATCGTTTTCTCTAACAACGCAATATAGAAAACGTCATTGCAGGAGTCTGGGCTACATATATAAGCACTATGGACCACCCTGCAACGTCTAGAGCTCCGCTTCCTCCTGTGTGCTCCGCCCTTCTGCCTTGTGTTTTTTTATAAATAACAACTGCCTAGAATTTATATTTTATTATATCCTTTTTGGGGGTTATATATTGGTTGTTTGCTATCTTGTCACCTACAGTATATCCTCCACTTTCTTTACTTTAGGATCGAGTGACCTAAATCTTACTAAAAAATTCAGGTAAGTAAGGCACATAAGGCACTATATGAATAGCCTATTCTCTTACTAAGAAATTCAGGTTAGTAAGGCACTCTTATAATTACCTCTCCATAATTAGTTTTCTGCCCACAGCTAACTCAAGACAACTGCAGAGGTACTCTTAAAAGGTAATTGTAATGTATCTGTGACACAAATACACCATTTGATAGCTTTAGTGTCAATCTGGAAAAAACCTGGCCTGCTTTAGGTCTATAAGACATTGTGAATAGAGACTTCTTAGGGAACGTTATCTTGCAACAGGCCTGTCCGAGATACTAATGTTAGGGAACATTGTGATGACTAGTACATATTTCAGTTATCTGAAGATATAGCAGCTTGAGATTGTACGTAGTTTCTACAAAGGGCATTTTGCAATGGTTAACCTAAAAATATGTTTGGAATAATCATTAGAAAGTGGGGTTCTTGGTGGGGTGAGGTTAGGTTACCTTTTGATACCTTTTGATGTGTTCGCCGCTCTTCTAGCGGTTAGGTTCAAACACGTCACAGGAAGATAATTTTTGTTTGGCTGTGTCAGTGTTCACCAACATAATTATACTTAGGTTAACTAAATTGAATAGTTTACTAATAAATGATATCACACAAATATTCTCACAAAAGAATTGGCCAAAAATCAAAACTAGCCAAGCATTTGAGTTCAATATGAGAAAATACCCTTCTATACCCAAAATAGTTATATTTAACAGAGAAATACAGTTGTGAAGGGTTAAAACATGATTTCCCAAACAGGCCAGTTCCCAACGAATATTAAAATATTCCATTAGATGTCCATTTCCAGACATAGTGCTTTTACGACTATGCATTTGAAAAGAACTCTGAACGTAGCTTATACCATGTTATTTTCGTGAAGCTAAGAGTATAAACAGTACCGGAATAAAGCCAGCAAAAATCACCCATGACAAATGTGCTGTCCCGGTTCCGGAGTGGATAAGTCTATTATAACTAGATACAAGCTACGGACAGAACCCCGCTCATTGTTGCCTATGGCGTCTGAAAAAAAGTGAGCGGGCATGATTGCATGGAAGCTTTTGATATATTATGGAATTTTATTACAGAAATGAATTTTGTAGTTCATTTTACCCCTTGTATCAGATTTGCAGGTTCGAACACTATCAAAAAATTGAGTTATATGGGATTGTTCATTTTCTTCCCTATGCAGTGGTGACTTTCAGTGGCCGCTCAGTTTGTGTTGAATCACTATTTGTACCATAAAAACACATTTATAATGAAACTGCCTCAAGGAAACTTGGGGGAAATGTAGTATATGGGTCGACACACAACATATCCTATAATCAAGTTAAAAAGACCAATTTGAAGATGTTTTATGACCTCCCCAATATTTGGTGACTTGAGGCAATATCTGGGGAGGCAGACGGTCTTGTTGACCTAGTATACCCTTCATACATCCCGAGCTCCCCGGGTCCCTGTTTACGCTAGAGATGATTGCTAGCGCAGCTGATAGAGCCAGGGTACCCTGTCCACATATTTACCCCTGTTTTTGGTGTCCTACGACATCGGGAAGTGGGTTAAAAAATGGATGCAAGTTGGGCTCAGTAAGCAATCTGGCACTACAATGTTCCCTAAGAATTTTCAAACCCCCATATGAACCCCTAGGAGGTGTCGAAACAGGAAATGGAGTTGTTCGGACCACCTGAGTAGGCAAAGATCTATACCCATGCAAAAGCTGAACAAGCCAGCTCAATTATTTGCCTAAGACGAATTGTCCTGTCTTGTAGAAGGGTGACCGCTCTCAGCCCTCCAACTATCGGCCAATTGCTCTCATCTCCTGTATCTCTAAATATTTTTAAACTAATGTTGCTTCCAAATTTCTTAAGCATATCTCTTCTCATAATCTGCTCTCAGATCGCCAGTATGGCTTCCTTAAGGGCCGCTCTACTGGTGATCTTCTTTCATATCTTACTAACACTTGGTCATCTTCCTTTCCGGACTTTGGTGAGACCTTTTCTATTGCACTAGACATATCGAATGCCTTCGATAGGGTCTGGCACAAATCATTAACTTCTAAACTACACTCCTTCGGTTTCTATCCCTCCATCTCTCTCTTTGTCTCTAATTTCCTTTCCGGCCATTCCATAGCTGCGGGTGTGGACGGCCATTATTAACTCCCGCCCACTCACCAACTCTCTGCAATCTCTCTCTTTTTTTTGCAATGTTGCATATCTCTCACTCTTCTATTGCTACTATAATAATCAATGTTCCTCAAAGCTTTCCCAGTGTATATCACCTCCTCTACATTGGGTACGTAGTACCCATCTTGCAACACAATCCCATCTCTACTCTGTGCAAATCTCCAACCCAAGAGTGAAATGTTATTCTCAGACTTTTTTCTATTCAACTGCTGAGCTCTGGAACTCTCTCCCAGAGTCAGTCTTTCCCTCTTCCTATGACTTAAATGGCTTCAAACTATGTGTGTCCAGGCATGTTGGCTCGAATGTCCCTTGATTTTGGCCCTGTCAACCCTGGGGGGAGTCACTTGATACACACAGTTCTGCCTTTTGTCTCCCTCACTCACATAGAAAAAAACAAAACACAAAAAATCTTGGTACCCAGATCCGGAAGAAAATCTATGCCTATGGTATTGATGGTAAATAACCAGCCAGCCTAGGCGGAGGTATGTGCTTTACTGAATTTATCCAGTTATCGATAGATTCTACAGTTTTTGCCACTTTCGAAAAAAGTATAATTATTTTGCTCAATTAGGCTAAGAGAGTGCCTTCTCAGACCCCCATTAAAAATAAAATCAAATGCTCTCAAGCACTCATTCAAGCAATATTTGTGATTTGTTTGGTAGACATATTTGTTTGGTAGACATATTTCAGACAGATAGTAGAAAAAAAGGAGAACAATTATTATGCTTACCTGACAAAGGGATATTTTATATTGCTATTTGTAGAAATAGGTTGACAGTATTTGGTACATCTTTCAAACAGAAATGTTGGTCTTAATATCCTACTAAATAATATTGCCATTGCGCATTTGGATTCTTTTTCAGTGTGTATTTAATGGTTCAGCCACAAAAGCCTCGAATTGAACTTTGTTCATAATATTCTGTACATAATTACAATGATGTAAAAGCTGTCCAATAAATCAATAAACAACTTGAAATTCTATTTGGATTTGCTGTACCGAAAAAAAACAAATATTTAATGAATAATAATGCGTTTGAAAGACAAATAATAGGCAGGATATTGTTTATAATGGTAATTCACACATTTATATTCCAAAATCCTTGTTTGATCTTACACAAAATATTATGTCAGTATGTAAATGATGACTGTATATTAGGTGTTCATTGCTAATGTAAGCATATACATTAGATATAATAAATGATGACTGTATATTAGGTGTTCATTGCTAATGATGACTGTATATTAGGTGTTCATTGCTAATGATGACTGTATATTAGGTGTTCATTGCTAATGTAAGCATATACATTAGATATAATAAATGATGACTGTATATTAGGTGTTCATTGCTAATGTAAGCATATACATTAGATATAATAAATGATGACTGTATATTAGGTGTTCATTGCTAATGATGACTGTATATTAGGTGTTCATTGCTAATGATGACTGTATATTAGGTGTTCATTGCTAATGTAAGCATATACATTAGATATAATAAATGATGACTGTATATTAGGTGTTCATTGCTAATGATGACTGTATATTAGGTGTTCATCGCTAATGTAAGCATATACATTAGATATAATAAATGATGACTGTATATTAGGTGTTCATTGCTAATGATGACTGTATATTAGGTGTTCATTGCTAATGATGACTGTATATTAGGTGTTCATTGCTAATGTAAGCATATACATTAGATATAATAAATGATGACTGTATATTAGGTGTTCATTGCTAATGATGACTGTATATTAGGTGTTCATTGCTAATGTAAGCATATACATTAGATATAATAAATGATGACTGTATATTAGGTGTTCATTGCTAATGATGACTGTATATTAGGTGTTCATTGCTAATGTAAGCATATACATTAGATATAATAAATGATGACTGTATATTAGGTGTTCATTGCTAATGATGACTGTATATTAGGTGTTCATTGCTAATGTAAGCATATACATTAGATATAATAAATGATGACTGTATATTAGGTGTTCATTGCTAATGATGACTGTATATTAGGTGTTCATTGCTAATGTAAGCATATACATTAGATATAATAAATGATGACTGTATATTAGGTGTTCATTGCTAATGATGACTGTATATTAGGTGTTCATTGCTAATGTAAGCATATACATTAGATATAATAAATGATGACTGTATATTAGGTGTTCATTGCTAATGATGACTGTATATTAGGTGTTCATTGCTAATGTAAGCATATACATTAGATATAATAAATGATGACTGTATATTAGGTGTTCATTGCTAATGATGACTGTATATTAGGTGTTCATTGCTAATGTAAGCATATACATTAGATATAATAAATGATGACTGTATATTAGGTGTTCATTGCTAATGATGACTGTATATTAGGTGTTCATTGCTAATGTAAGCATATACATTAGATATAATAAATGATGACTGTATATTAGGTGTTCATTGCTAATGATGACTGTATATTAGGTGTTCATTGCTAATGTAAGCATATACATTAGATATAATAAATGATGACTGTATATTAGGTGTTCATTGCTAATGATGACTGTATATTAGGTGTTCATTGCTAATGTAAGCATATACATTAGATATAATAAATGATGACTGTATATTAGGTGTTCATTGCTAATGATGACTGTATATTAGGTGTTCATTGCTAATGTAAGCATATACATTAGATATAATAAATGATGACTGTATATTAGGTGTTCATTGCTAATGATGACTGTATATTAGGTGTTCATTGCTAATGTAAGCATATACATTAGATATAATAAATGGCTGAATGTTAGTTTTGATAAAGTTTAACAGTTTTGAAGCACAAACGGAAATAATGCTTACACTATTGAAAACAATAATGCAAGAGCATATACAAAGGAGAGAGAGGGGGGGGGGGGTATGTGTTGACTCGTTACTAGTGATTTGTAGATATTGCGGTGTGTATTCAGTATCTCTCATTCGCGCTCTCTCTCTCTCTCTGTTTACCTACATATTAAAACACGCGGCTTCTCACTTACTACAATCAACACAGACATACGTAAGCACACAATTAAATAGCGTAAGTTCACATTTCTATAAGTAAATATTCATGCACACTCAAAGAATCAAATGAAAATACCCACTTAAACAAAAACATTGTCACATGTTATAATATACAAAAATATGAACATCACACACACACACACACACACACACACTCATGGTCACGTACGGCAGCTGAGCGCTTTAAAGAGCATAGTGCATGTGGTCAGCTCTCCTCATTATCATAAATATGAACATCACACACACACACACACACACTCATGGTCACGTACGGCAGCTGAGCGCTTTAAAGAGCATAGCGCATGTGGTCAGCTCTCCTCATTATCATAAATATGAACATCACACACACACACACACACACACACACACACACACACTCATGGTCACGTACGGCAGCTGAGCGCTTTAAAGAGCATAGCGCATGTGGTCAGCTCTCCTCATTATCATAAAGAGCATAGCGCATGTGGTCAGCTCTCCTCATTATCATAAAGAGCATAGCGCATGTGGTCAGCTCTCCTCATTATCATAAAGAGCATAGCGCATGTGGTCAGCTCTCCTCATTATCATAAAGAGCATAGCGCATGTGGTCAGCTCTCCTCATTATCATAAATGTTAGTGTACAGTATACCTCTTATGTGAAATAATAGTAGTTTAAAGAGCATAGCGCATGTGGTCAGCTCTCCTCATTATCATTAATGTTAGTGTACAGTATACCTCTTATGTGAAATAATAGTAGTTTCGTATAAATGTAAATATAAATAAATTAGTGTTTTGGACGGTGGTGGCGAGAGGCGTTTTCGACCTGTGTGACGTTTACAAGGGCATAGAATAACACAATCGGTCAAAGAGTTTCAGGAGTCAGGTCAATGGCCACCATTTTTATTCTCAATATATCTGTTAAGTACTCTATGCTGTGAAAGCAGTGACAAAGATGGACAAATATTTAATAGAGGGGTATAATAAATTGTATGAGCAGCATAAACTTTATAATGAAATGTAGAAATAATGGCAAGCTATCGAATAATGCACTGTGAAAGTCAGAATCAAGATGGAATATGTTGATAGTTGGACGAACGGTGGGGTGCTAGAGTACCTGTGTACCGTTAGGGCCGATAGTGGCCGCTACCATTAAGAGGTGTGAGTGTTGCCATATTGATAGAGCTGCCAATTTGTATATATTTATGATTAACGAAACCAAAAATATGAATAATTGTATTGATAGATACTTAAGGATTGAAAAATGTTACACTCACGTGATATAAATATCAAATACTGCCCTCACATTACTTCATCACATATGAAATATAGCAGGGTAAGCTAGATCAAGGCAATATAAAAATATATTCGAATTTCCCGGTCTACCACGACCACGAGAGAGAGGCAACAGGGGCTGCCATCAACTTTCTAAGCTTAATATATCTTACATGGCTTTGTTTTCTATTGTAGATCAACATTTATGGTAAACCAAGACAACTGTGCAGCCTAAATTATGATTTAACATGCTTTAGACAGTGATAAAATGGAATGAGATATTGCATGAGCTATGCCCTTTAACCCTTTGGCGCACCTATAGTTTTCTATTTAAGTTTTTCCCACTCCAAAAAATATCACGGCTATAGTCATCCTCCTATGAAATGAGCTACAAGGTGGAGTCCCTCACCCTGTGCGGTGTTGTCAAATATTCAAAGCTTTAACAACAAATTTTAGTTTTTCAGGCTATTAACAAATTAATTTTAGCTTTTATGACTATATATATTATATTACAATTTTTAAAGGTTATGTGGTGTTAAGAAACATATAATTTTAAGGATATATAGAAGGAATTTATACAACATATGGCACGCTATTTAGAACATGCTGCCATTTTTCTGGGGACAGCTATAAATAGATTTAAGGCATGGTAGGATATGCGACGTTGCCAAGTAATGTCAATGCGGTTCTGTTGGCTACGCACGCACTCACACACACCCTACAGATACACACACAAACACACACATACATACACAATCTCCAAAATGCAATATAGCACAATGTAATCCCATCAAAAAAGAGAGAGAGAGAGAGCTGGATACGAGTAATGGCAACGCTTTAAATGGCCTCAAACTACGACAACAACATCATCCAGGTCAGACGGTCACTAACCCTCATTCATAGCGCGACCACCATGGAAGGAAAAACTCGGAAAAGTTACTCTCATCTTCATAGCCAGGCAAGGGAGATGCTGTACAATGTAAATAGGTATATACAAATATAGCCTACCTATTATTTCGTTTCTGTAACTTGTATACAAGAATACCAATAACCCTTCCAGACATAAAAACATCTTTTACATTTATTTCAAGCCTCCCTTCTAAATGTGGTTTTCCTTGGTTTCCTGTTTTCTAAAAGGTTTGTTTTGGTCGACATGTGGCAACACCGCATAGGGCGACCTTGACCTCCTTGGACCTCATTTCAGTTGAGTTTGACTATAGCTGGCTGGCTCAGAACTGGATTTTGGGGCCTGGCGATAATTTGATTTTGTGCTGTTTTTTATCCACCAAAAAATCCTTGTATTTGGATAAATGAGGTATCATCGGCTTCGTTATAGATTGAACTTGAAGAAAAGCAAATAAAAACATTAAATAAATACAAAAACAAACACATTAGGGCACTCGGTAATAAGCATTGTAAACAAAAAATCGAAATACCTAATTTCCAACTCGCTCTACCTCAAAATTTTGTTAGAGAACATTTTGTATTTGCATACATATATGGAAGCGGAATTTCATGAGGATTCCACTGGTAACTTCAGAATTACAATAAACCAAATAGTAAGTGAGATAAACGAATATACGTGAAAGGTATTGCAAAAACTGATAAAAACTTGGATTTTGGCGCCTGGCGATAATTTGTTTCTGTGCTGTTTTTATCCACCAAAAAATCCTTGTATTTGGACAAATGAGCTATCATCGGCTTCGTTATAGATTGAACTTGAAGATAAGCAAATAAAACATTAAATAAATACAAAAACAAACTCATTAGGGCACTCGGTAACAAGCATTGTAAACAACAAATCGAAATACCTAATTTCCAACTCGCTCTACCTCAAAATTTTGTTAGAGAACATTTTGTATTTGCATACATATATGGAAGCGGAATTTCATGAGGATTTCATCGGTAACTTCAGAATTACCATAAACCAAATAGTGAGTGAGATAAACGAATAAACGTGAAAGTATTGAAAACACTGATAAAAAAATGATTTTTCGCACCTGGAGCTACTTATTACACATAATAGATACAAAAGGAAGACACAATCATTATTTTTCACTAAAACACTATATTTGTGTACAATATTGCACTATAACACTGTAAACACAAGCTTTGCTGGACCCAAGAGCGAGCGGGGCAAAGGTCTTGAGGCACACACACACGCTCTCCCGTGGACGCTGACTGAGGCAAGACTAAGGCTTCCTTTGTGACAGTCCCAGCCTCCGCGTGTCTACCCAGAGAAGCTGAGGGGGTTGCTATGAGTTTCCATTGAACTTGATTTGATATCGAATATCCATACCAAATATGACGCGCGTCGGACGAAAACTTAATATTTGGCGAATATTTTTAAGTTTGATGACTCTTAAAGAGTCATCGTGCGCCTAGGAAAAAAACACCTTATGACTCGGAAAGAGTCATCGTGCGCCAAAGGGTTAAGACACTGTACATGAAATGCTGGCTTTGGAGGTGTGTGATCAAATCCCCGTACCGGCAAGGGAAGCTTCTCTCGAAAAGTTTCCCTGGCCGTGAAGACTAGGTTTGGAGTCTGGACGGGCCTGTGTATGGGGGCCATCACATCTTTTGGCCACGTCCTCCTCCCCTGGTGTTATGTAGGCGCACTAGTCAGCAGCCCAGATCAGTTTGTTGATTACTTAACCCGGGAAAGTCGAGGGTTCTCATAAGAGATTTGGTGGGTGAAGGGAAGGGTCGTCTTAACCCGGGAACGGCAAGGAGACTCTTAAGGGGACCGACCAGTTATTTAGGCTTAAAAAGATCGAAATCCTGAATATACCATTAGGCGTTTACTCAACAAAAGTCAACATCCCTTCATAAACCAGTGAAATGTTATTATTGAAAAGCCATTGGATTTTTTTTTTTTTTATGTTTTCCAAACTTTTCCTGTATTTCTAAAAACGTTATATAGCGAACTTTGAAATTGACACGCTCAGTAACTACTGGTCGTACGAGGATCATACATATATACATGGAAAGAGCGTAAAATACTCTACAACCTCCCTCAAGCACATAGGAAAAAAGAAAAAAAAGAAAAACGCTTTATCTTCTACTCTGCCGTGTTCTTGCATAAAATATTGTAAAAACAAAAACAAATTAAATATGTTCACCTAATTACCATAGACTTTCAAATGTTTTTATCAAAACCTGTTTTGTCGCCCTTTGGGATCTTATATCCAAGGTATTATTGGACCTATAGGAAGGGCATATACTTTGTATTTTTTATTTGTTTTCTATATTCCAACTTACTTCCTCTCGGGCATAGGCTGAGAGCCTTAACATTCACCGCTTTACAATGAACAGTGAAGCCTGTGAGGTCTTGTTCCAGTCTAGGGAGTGAGACATGTGAAGCACGTAGAGTACAACGAGCACCTGCCATCTTGCCTTCACATGAGGCACGGTGCTCACTCATGGCCCGAAACGACCCCATCTCTGAAGCCACCTCGTTCCCGTGCTTCACTGTCTCACCTTACACTCGGACTCTCACACTTACACACACACAACGCCACCTGTTGAGCAGATAACTCACCAGGCATTGCACCCCTATAGCATATTTTGAATATGGGAATATTCATACAGTGCTATTTAATCAGGGAACAATGAGGGTATTTTATTGACGTTTCGGTGGGCTTGTGGTAATGCACTGATACTAGGTACAGCACAAATTCCATCCCAATAATATCTTCCCATTGATACATCGGGATTTGAACCCGGGACCTTTGGATTACCAGGCCAGTGGCAAGACCACTCCACCACACCTCCCCTATACCATTGGAAAGGGAATTAAAAACACTACATTATTTTATAAAGCTAATTTACTCTAGCCAACATTGTTTGTTTGCAGCATGTTGTCCAGTCGTAAAATTCTACAAAATAATTTCACCTTAATTCATAATCACCTAAATCCAAAAATACGCAAAATATATAAAAAGCTTTTTATAGAAACTACAGACACACCTTTTGTGAGTTGTTTGATAACATACAGCGTGTGCTGTAGGGATTTCTGTAGGAGTTATATGCGTCTTAGTAGTGCTATAGTTTTCAACCTTTTTTTACATAAACTGAAAAAAAAGCAAAAAAAAAAAAAACTTATATATATCTATGTTTGACCTAGTTTTATGGCCACATGCACCTCTGCCAAATTGCATTTAAATTGAAAGTAAGACCTGGAAGTTAATAAATAACCGGTCGGTCCCCTTAAGAGGTTTTGGTGGTGAAAGGCGACGGGACTCTTAACCTCTGAAGTGCGCATGTGGGTAATTGGAAACGTCCCCCTGTGCTGACGTATTTGAGGTGTTTCCGTCACTAAAATATTCATTGTGCCATTAATAGCATTAATACTTATCCATATGCGCCTATTATGGGTTGATTATAAAGGTATTAACCTGAAACAACAATAAAACGAGTGAAAACAGCGTTTGGATGGTCAAAATCGGAGATATAGCCCGCGAGTTGTATAATGTATGGGTGAGGCAATCTGCTTTCCCGCCAATTTCCCCCAAGGCCACTGAGACACAGTCGATCGATACTCTCTCTCTCTCTCTTGCACTCGCTTGCTATCATTGATGACCACACCCTCCAATCGGATTTCTAATGTTAGCACGAAAATATACCTCAGAATAAGGGAATAACAGGGAAAATAGGTGATAACTGAAGGAGAGGAGGAAAGTGGGGAAGGAGGGGAGGTAGAGGACTGAGATTTTGCATGGCCCAGGGGCCAAAAAAAAAAAATAAAATAAAAAAAAAAAAAAAAAATTTTGTTTTTGTTTTTTTATGTCAAAAGTTGATTTTGTTTTTCTCTGACTCTTAAGAGTCTCCCCGCAGTGCGCCGGGGGAACTCTTAAGAGTCTCCCCTCAGCTCCCGGGTTAAGATCCAAGGCCTAAAAAGAAACTTTAAAAAGACCCCAGTAGCACTAAAAAAAAGGAATGTGTGATTAAGTGAGATAATTCCCCTCCATACCACCTATCACTCCTCCACATGTGTCAAAACTCTCTCCTTCTCCCCCCCCCTTTAATTATCACATATTTTTCCTCTTATTCCCTTGTTTATCAGTTTATTTATCTCGCCAATATCTCAAACCCGGTTCCAAGGTCGTCTAGTGCGCATATAGAGAGCGTGGAAAGAGAAATAAAGCGAGATACAGACATCAGTCTACGTTCTCACCTCATGACTGGAGGGTCGGTAATAATTTGTCTTTGTCACCCCCCAAATACCATTCCCACTTGTTTTATTGCTGTTACAAGTTAATATCTTCATATTAAACGTAAAATAGGCACATATGAATAAGAAATAACTATATTTATTGTGAAATTACAATTTTAGGCGGGAATGAACCAAAATATCCTCGTTTGGCGGGAGGGTTTGAACTACCAATGGCGTTCCGCTCTCGGGTTAAGAGCCAAGGCATAACAAAAAAAATCAAAACACCCCACTGGCACTCAAAACAAAGCAATATGTGATTAGGTGAGATAATTCTCCGCCATACCTCCTATCACTCCCCCACATGTGTCCCAGCCCCCTCCCCCCCTTCCTCAATTATCCGGTATTTTCACTATTATTCCCGATATTTATAGAGTATTTTCGAGGGGGGGGGGGTCTTTCTCCAACCCTCTAGCCAATCTGAGACATCCCCTAATCTCTCAGTAGCATACAAGACATGATAGAGGGAGGAGGTATGTCTCTCGCCAGTCCGGCTCAGATTTACGACCGCGGGACTAAAATATATGTATTTAACCAGCCAATTGCTGTTACCACTTCTTTTATTGCTTTTCAATGTTCATATGTTCATATTAAAAGTCAAATAGGCGCAAATGGAGAAGTCTATCTTTCTATCTATATGCTCAGGCCCAATCCCCACTGTTCCTATTTTTTTATTTTTATTTTTTTTGGGGGGGGGCAGACTCAAGACAGAGCCAAAATAGGACAACATAAAACAATGAACACACAAAAACAAAATACAAATTCACACACATCTAGTTCATCCAGAAGACCCAGAGACCAGGGTCACCAAGGTCCCTCCAGCACTCCCCCGACCACCCGGAGAGGCTCTGATCTCGGCAGGCAGACATGCTGCGGAGCCAAAGCCACAAGCCCGCTCACCACACTTCCAGGCGCACCCTTCATATAAACTGTCTCCCCGGGCCAGGCGCCTGATGAACTATTTTCTAGTCCAACTTACGTCCAACCCCTTCCCCCAAATGACCACGTGTTCACTCATCTATTCACAATATTCTCCATTCATTCCTGTTTATTACCACTTAACTTGCCTGATCTATAGTCATTCCTCTATCATCCAAAGCTTTTCTTACACAGTCTCTCCATCTCAATGGGGGTCTTCTACCCTTCTATCTCCCCTTGTATCTGACTCACATATTCTCTTTGTAAGCCTTTCATCTTCCATTCATTCAACATGACCATACCAGCTCAGCACCCTTCTGTCCATTCTGGCTGACAAATGTTACTGCTGCCCCACTCTCCTACATTATTATCTCTTCATTCCTCAATCTGTCTCTACGAGTAACTACTGTACACACATACCCCTCAAGCAGCTCATCTCCATCACATCCAGCTTTCTTCTCTCCTTTTCCTTCAGAGCCCATGTCTCAGCCCCATACATCACTGTTGGCACAACAATTCCTTGATACATTACACTTTTTACATTCATTCCGAGATTTCTCGTCTTCCACATACTTCCCATTGCTCTGAAACCCTTCCTTGCTTCACACACTCTCTGTTTTACCTCCATGTCCATACCTCCACTCATGCTTATCGTTCCTCCTTGATATTTAAAACACTCTACTTGTTCCAATAATAATGTTATATATGGTAAATATTACGATTTTCATCAGAAATTAAGCAAATATCTTCGCCTGGCGGGCACTTTGAAAGACCATAGCTTCGCCATTCTTGGGTTAAGATAAGGTCTAGATTTAGTGTTGGATATGGAACTGTGTGTATTTTAAGCCTAATTGGCTGCTGTCTCGAAGTAAATGTATCATTATTCACATTATTACCATTATTTCCATTGTGTGTAGCACCTAGGATTTGTACTGGTCCTTTTGAAAACTTTTGAAATATGTTATATCAAAATTCAGAATCCTTGTTTAGGCTACACCAAGACGTAATTTAATATGTTGCAGTGCTCGTGTTTGCAAGATAGGTTTCTTGTCCAAACCTTCTATGTTCTCATTGGTATATATCAACAATGATTATAACTTGTTACCAAGCGTTGTATAGGTAATACAAATCTACATTAATTTTTTAAATATTTGACTAACAGTAAGTTGAATTTGGTGTATTTGATATATTCTCAGAGATATGAGTGTACAGTATGTATAGTGGTACAGTGGTAGATCTCGACTCTGGCATCTCTAGGGTATCTGTAGGCCCTGATTAAAGATATAATACAAATATGTGCAATAGTTGAGATACGTTTAGATCAAAGTGACGGTAATAATTTAACTGCTCATTTTATTGTGTGATTTTTGTAATGACGATATTAACTGTGCAGTACCAGGGACGTCCTTTTCATCGTATTCTGGCAACTATTAGACGATTGTATTCAGCTTTGGAAGGACCTCTGGCAATAATCAGGCTTTAAACTATCTCGACCAACCGTTTTAACTACCACCCATCCTTTCTAAGCTGCATAATATCGTCTAAATATAGCTAGAATATAATATATCACACGTCGCTGGTACTCAAAGGGTTAAGAACTAATTGGATTGCCGCGTACGATCTGGCTAGTCTACCTTATGCAAAGAGTCAGTTTGTGTAACTGCAGCCTCACAACGGAATACAACTGCAACAACTTGCTAAATTTATAGCATTGAACATTTGACTTTAAACTTTGAAGTATGTAGGACTATTTATCAACTCTGCATAAGCAGGGTTTGGTAGTCAACTCTGCGTAAGCAGAGTTTGGTACCCCCCCCCCCCCCCCCCCCCCGTATAGTGGGTACCACCCGAAAAAAAGTCTGTCGTCGTCGTCGTCCGTCTGTCTCCAAACTCCTCCTAGACCGTTGGACGGATTATCACCAAATTTCACACGAACATTTGTTGGGTGAATGCGAACGTCAGTCAAAACATATTTTTTGAATTTGTGCAATAGTTATGATTTTAGGTCCAATATATGGTTTTACCCCCCCCCACCCAGGGGGGCCCCCCCAGACCCCCCCCCCCCCCCCTTGCAATGAAGGTGTTCTGCATGTGTGTGCCCCTACGGGGCACACACACAAAACACCTTCGTTCTGGAGGTGAAAACATCTCGCCCCGCATTTGTTGTGATAATGGTGATAATATTGGTTATGATGGTAATTGTAGTGATAATGGTGATAATACTAGTGATGATGGTTGTAGTTGTAGTAATAATGATGGTAGTGATGATGATGACAGTAGTAGATATAATGGTGACAGTACTAGTAGTAGTGATGATGGTCATAATAATAGTGATGATGGTGACAAGTAATGATGATAGTTGTAGTGATAATGAAGACATTAGTGATGATGGTGACAGTAGTAGTGATGATGGTGAGTAGTAGTGATGATGGTGAAAGTTGTAGTGATGATTACAGTAGTAGTGATAATGAGAGTAGTAGTGATAATGGTAAGAGTAGTAGTGATGACTACAATAATAGTATTGTTGATGATAGTAATGGTGATAGTGACTAGTAGTGATGATGTTGACCCATCGCAGAGTTGGGTATGCCGTTTTGATTTTGGGCAAAACGGAACGTCTACTTTATTATCACCAGCTAATGTGTACAGTTGCCCACATAAGTTCTATTCCTCGTCGTGATTTTATGTTTGAAAGTAAAATTGCATGAATGAATTGCGAGTGTGGTTTCATTTAATCAACTCTGCGTAAGCAGAGTTTGGTAGCGACCCCCCCCCCTCCCCCCCCCCCCCCCCCCCGTATAGTGGGTACCACCCGAGAAAAAAAGTCTGTCGTCGTCGTCGTCGTCCGTCTGTCTCCAAACTCCTCCTAGACCGTTGGACGGATTTTCACCAAATTTCACACGAACATTTGTTGGGTGCATACGAATGTCGGTTAAAAAATATGTTTTGAATTTGTGCAATAGTTATGATTTTAGGTTCAAAATATGGTTTTACCCCCCCCCCCCCCCACCGGGGGGGGCCCACCCAGAACCGCCCCTCCCCCCACCACCCACCTGCAATGAAGGCGTTCTGTGTGTGTGTGCCCCGTATAGTCCGGGAGCAATGGCCGCAAATTGTATCTAGATAAAATCAACCTCATCCATACTATTGTGGAGAAAATGTGTAAAGTTATATACAAAGAGTATAATTTTTAGACATATAATGCTAAAACGTTAACTTCGAAATCTATTGTATTTAAGAGATATATTGAAAATAAAAATGAATATTTTAGTTACCCTTCAAAAAATGTTCTTCGATTTAAATCCCTGATTACTTGTGTATGATGCGTTTATGCATTACAGTTTTGTAGAAAATATTTTAGCATAACTATTTAGTTACATTTGAAGATGCTATTTTGAATGTTTTAAGATATTAGTGAAATTAAGTATAGAAGAAAACGGGTTGTTTTTACTTATTTTGGGTGACTGAAGCATTTTTAGTGCAGTATAGTTGTAGTCTACAGGCTCCAATCTGCAGGGCAGGTAGCGTATAATAAAGGACTGCTGTATTTAGTACCCTTCCGTACTATTGCGGAGCGGTCCAATCTGCAAGGCAGGTAGTGTAAGAAAGGACCTCTTTGTTTAGTACCTTTCAGTACCCGACTGGGGTGCGGAGCGGTACTAACCTGCTACTACTGAGTGGTAGCCTACATACTGACTGCCATACGTGCGGAGGTGTCCGTAAGCCACGCACGCGGCTTACGGACATCTCCGCACGTATGGCAGTGCTTCATCTGGAGCTTTCGTACCCAAAACAGTGGTAACACAATTATTTAATTTTCACAAAGTTATTTGAATATAGGTTAATTGTAAACTACAAGACAATTATTATGATGCACAGTTTATTTGGTCAAACAATGCAGAACTTTAAAAATCAACTAATATAGAAAATATAATTGTTACGAATGATAAGGGAAAACAAATTTGCTCAAATGGCAACAGTCTAAAAATTAATATGTTTTTAATGTGAATGCCCCAATATATTTAGTTACCGAACATATATTTCGAACTTTTCTATTTTTCTAATTAGTAATTTGATACTTGTTTGTCCCCTCACTTACATGGACAACGAAAATTAACAATTTGGTAGGGTTGCTCCCGGACTAGTAGGGACACGCACACAGAACGCCTTCGTTCTGGGAGTGAAAACATCTCGCCCCGCATTTGTTAGGTTAAGTTAGTTTAGTTGACATTAGAAGTGATGGTAGTAATAGTGGGGATGATGGTAATTGTAGTGATAATGGTGATAATATTGGTGATGATGGTAATTGTAGTGATAATGGTGATAATACTAGTGATGATGGTTGTAGTTGTAGTGATGATGACGGTAGTGATGATGGTGACATTACTAGTAGTAGTGATGATGGTCATAATAGTAGTGCTGATGGTGACAAGTAATGATGATAGTTGTAGTGATAATGATGACATTAGTGATGATGGTAGTGACGGTGGTGACAGTAGTAGCGATGATGGTGTGTAGTAGTGATGATGGTGAAAGTTGTAGTGATGATTACAGTAGTAGTGATGATGAGAGTAGTAGTGATGATGGTAAGAGTAGTAGTGATGACTATAATAGTAGTATTGTTGATGATAGTAATGGTGATAGTGACTTATAGTGATGATGTTGACCCATCGCAGAGTTGGGTATGCCATTTGATTTTGGGCAAAACGGCACGTCTACTTTATTAGTTGGCTAATCAGATGAGTTAAACACTGCATAAGATACTACATTCATATTTCAACCATGTGCATTATATTTCCATGTTTAAGATCACGGAGGGGAACATTACTTATGTGGGCAAGTGTACACGGATTGAACATGTAGGATTTTGCATAATGAGACTGGAGGTATATTGCATGACTTTGCAGACATATCTCCATGATCAGAGATAACATGTCTAATGTGTACTATATATGTAAGGCTCCCAACGCATTACCTCATTCTTCCTTTTATTGTACTTAAATCATTTATCTTGTGTAAGAAGGAAGTACTAGCTTAACTCCTTCAGACATATATGACGCTACCGCGTCATATGGCCGAGTGCGCCAAAAACTCATATGACGCTAGTGCGCCATAAGGACTTATCTTCACGGCTCGCTAATAAGTTATATGACGCTCTAGCGTCATATGGAGCTCAGTAAGTCCGATAAGTTAGCTTACGATAAAACCGTTGGTGGCAACCTCAGCCACCTCCGATAATTCTAACGGCCGCAGTGTTGTTGTGAGTGTAGTGCGAGGCGGTGGCAAGGATACCGGGCTCCCGTCTCCGTAGACTTACTGGAACATAATATGTCTGAAGGAGTTAACAAGAAAGACTGGTAAAGTTCACTAAAGTAGATTGTTGTAGTCCTTTTAACCTTCTTGGTGGCATAGGTGGCTGGACCTCCTGCCTGTATGTTTTTTTCGAATCAGAGCCCTAGCAGTTATATTTGTCATCAAATAAACAACTTGTCATGATTAGGGGTGCCAGATTTTGATTAAAAGACGGTATGCCCCGCACCATAATTGAGGTTGGGAAGGAATACTGGTAGAAGTATCAGATTTCTCCTTTTAACCCGGCAAGTGCGCCTATGGGTTGGGACGAACGTAGTTATATGCGAATTAATTACCCAATATTCTGACATAATTTGTTATATCTACCATATAAAGCATAGTTTATTTTCCATGAGCACTTAATTTACTAATATGATGAACATATGAACCTTGAAGAGTGATAAAGTAAGTGGGGAAAAGATTTGGGTGGTCAAAAATGTAAATATTCGCCGCCCGGTCATATCCTCAGGCGGGAGGTGGGGAGACATACATCCTCCCTCCTTGACCTCTCTCGCTATATTGAAACAAGCGGGTGAAGTCTCAGAGTTATATAAGGTCTCTTATGTAACTCGCTTGTGCTACGTAACCGCAGGCGATAAATTTGCACGAAAAATAAATAATAAATTAGGAAAATTAGGTGATAATTGAGGAGGGGGGAAGTGGGGGTGAGAAACATATGGATAAGTGGTAGGAAGTACTTGAGATGAATTATCTAACCTAATGACATATTTATTTGTTTTGAGAGCCACTGGGGTGTTTTTTCATTTGTTTTTGTCATGGTCTTGCTTCCCTGAGGCCTATCGCATTTGCTATACACATGCTTCCGGGAGTTCTATTGCACTTCTCGGGTTAATCTTCTTGTTGGTATAGGTAGCTGGACCTCCTGCCTGTATTATTATTTGTTTTCTTCTATGTGAGTGAGGGAGACAAAAGGCAGAACTGCCTGTGTTGAGTGCCTCCCCCAGAGTGGAAAGAGTGACAGTGCCAAAATTAAGGGACGTTCGAGCCAAAATGCATAGACACACAGAGTTTGAAGCAATTTAAGTCATAGGAAGAGAGAAAGACTGATTCTGGGAGAGAGTTCCAGAGCTCAGCTGTTGAATAAAAGAAAAACTGAGAACAACATTTCACTCTTGGGTTGGAGAGTTGCACAGAGTAGGGGTTGGATTGTGTGGCAAGACGGGTAGAAAGTGATCTACGAAGAGGGAGTGGTATACACTGAGAGAGCTCTGAGGAACACTGATTATTGTAATAGCGGTAGAATAGTGAGAGAGATGTAACATTGCGGCGAAGAGAGAGACTGCAGAGAATTGTTAAGTGGACGTGATTTAATGAGATGGAAGGCTTTCTTTTCTACTTTGTCTAGAAGTGCTGTGTGTGAGGATCCTCCTCACACGTTTGAACAATACTCAATAGGGGAGGTGTGGCGGAGTGGTCCTGCCACTGGACTGGTAATCCAATGGACCCGGGTTCGAATCCCAATATGTCAATGGGGAGATATTATTGGGATGGAATTTGTGATGTACCTAGTTCCAGTGCATTACCACAGCACACCGAAATGCCAAAAAAAATACCCTCATTGTTCCCTGATTAAATAGCATTGTATGAATATTCTCATATGCTACAGTGGGGCAATGCCTAGTGAGTTAATTGCTCAATAGGTGGCATTCTGAGAGTGAGGGTCCGAGTCTGGGGGAGGAGACGGTGAAGCGCAGAGGTGAAGCAGCTTCAGAGATGGAGTTGCTTCGAGCCATGAATGGGTGCTTCGCATGTCTCCCTCCCTAGTCTGGAACAAGACCTCATGGGCCTCGCCGTGTTCAGCGGTGGAGTGTAGAAGCTCTCAGCCTTGCCCGAGAGGGAGTAGTTGGAATATAGAAAAAAAAAAAAAAAAACATTGACGCACTGTGCCCCTGTACAGAGCAAGAAACTGCACAGGGGTAAAGAACCCCAGGGAAACTGTTTTAGCTAGAGTGGTAATACGACCTTTCCAAAAGAGATCAGAAGAAAAAGAGACACCAAGAATATTAAGATTTGATGAAAGGTTAATTTGTATGTTGTTGAAAAGTAGGTCATAGTTTTCTGGAAGGGGGCGACGAATAAACATGTGGAGAAATTGAGTTTTGGAAGCATTGAAAGTAACAAGGTTTTCTCTGCCCCAATTATAGATAGTAGAGAGATCAGAAGATAGGTGTTTTATGGCCTCCTTACGTGAGTTTTGGAGTTCCTGCAGTGAATAAGTTTGTGGAAGGGTAGTTGAATAGTGCAATTTAGTCATCAGCATATGAGTGAATGGGGCTGGAGGTGCAGTTGAGAAGGTCGTTAATGAATAATAGGAAGATAATTGGGGATAGGACAGAACCCTGAGGAACCCCAGAGTTGATAGGTTGAGGAAGTGAACAGTGGCCATCCACAACCGCTGCTATGGAACGGTTGGAAAGGAAATTAGAGACTCTATCGAAGGCCTTCGATATGTCTAGCCCAACAGAAAAAGTCTCACCGAAGTCCCAAATGGAGGATGATTAAGAGTTAGTAAGGTAAGAAAGAAGATCACCAGTAAAGTGAAGCCTTACTGGAGGTCTGAAAGTAGGTTATGGGATGCGAATGCTTAAGAAATTTTGAGGCAAGAATTGTTTAAAAAACTTTAGAGATGCAAGAAATGAGAGCAATAGGACGATAGTTGGAGGGTTGAGAGCGGTCAACCTTCTTTGGGAGAAGTCGAATGAGAGCAAACTTCCTGCAAGAAGGAAAGACGTTAGAGAAGAGACAAAGACGGAAGAGTTTGCCTAGGCTGGGAGGCAGCACAGAAGCACAGTTTTGAGTACAATAGGAGGAACACCGTCTGGTCCGTACGCCTTCTTAGTATTAAGCCCAGAAATGGTGGGAAGTACATCCTTGGAAGAGATTATGATGTTAGGCTTAAGTAGGAACGACGGGGGTTAGAATCTGAGGCCGAGCAGTTATATTTGTCATCAAATAAACAACTTGTAATGCTTAGGGGTGCCGGATTTCGATTAAAAGAGTGTCTGTCCCCTCCATAGTTGAGGTTGGGCAGGAATACTGGTAGATTTTTTTATTTTTTTTTTTTTTTCTATATGAATGAGGGAGACAAAAGGCATAACTGCCTGCAGCGAGTGCCTCCCCCAGATTTCAAAGAGTGACAGGGCCAACATCAAGGGACGTTCGAGCTAAAATGCCTGGACACACAGAGTTTGAAGCAATTTAAGTCATAGGAAGAGGGAAAGACTGATTCTGGGAGAGAGTTCCAGAGCTCAGCAGTTGAATAGAAGAAAGTCTGAGAATAGCATTTCACTCTTGGGTTGGAGAGTTGCACAGAGTAGGGGTGGGATTGTGTTGCAAGGCGGGTACTACGTATCCTACGTAGAGGAGGTGATATACACTAGGAAAGCTCCGAGGAACACTGATTATTGTAGTAACGATAGAATAGTGAGAGAGATGCAACATTGCGGCGAAGAGAGAGAGATTACAGAGAGTTGGTGAGTGGATGGGACTTAATGATACGAAAGGCTTTCCTTTCTACTTTATCCAGGAGTGCGGTGTGAGAGGATCCTCCCCACACATGTGAACAATACTCAATACAAGGACGCACTGTGCTCCTGTACAGAACTAGAAGCTGCGCAGGGGTAAAGAACCCCTTGAGGAGGTTGAGCACACCCAGCTTCTGGGAGGCTGCCTTAGAGAGACTGGTAATATGGTCTTTCCAAGTGAGAGCAGAAGAAAAAGAGACACCGAGAACATTGAGGGAAGATGAAGGGTTGATTTTTGTATTGTTGAAGGATACAAATACAAATACACAGGCATATAGTATCAGATTTCTCCTTTTAACCTTCTTGGTAGTATAGGTGGCTGGACCTACTTCCTGTATTGTTTGAATCTGAGCCCTAGCAGTTATATTTGTCATCAAATAAATAACATATATATATGGATATGCTACTGATTATCATGTTGAATTCATTTCTTTATAATGAAGTGCAGTTTTGTATTAAGTGTATTAACCTTTAACCCTTGTCTAGCGTTTTTTTTTTGGGCTTATTTGGGCATATTCAGGCCCTCCTGAATGATAAATCAAGTATCTGCATGAAAATAAATGTATTCAGCAAAAAACTAGGCGCTAAAAGCTTCAAAATGAGACCAGAACGAGCTACGTAGCACTCCTGGTTCTCATACAGTGGTACCAGTAACATGGGAGTTTAGCGTATAGCGGCATATTTTTCCCAGCTATGCTCACTACTGGCTACACTGCCGGCCTCTCGAGAACACAGGGAACATGAGTTAATGGGCGGCGGTAAGCCCTGGGAGTCGGCTGTCTGGCCCGCTGTGCTCCCAGCCATTTGCACTCGACTTTAACCCTTTAAAAGCCTTAATAATGCTCCTAGCTTGCTGCAAATTGGAGGCGGACTTAAGTCCTCCCCCGATCTTTAAGGGTTAAACGGCGAAGCTATGGTAGTTCAAACCCTCCCGCCAAGCGAAGGTATTTTGGTTCATTCCCGACGAAAATCGTCATTTTACAGTAAATATCGTTATTACTAATTCATATGCGCCTATTTTATGTTTGATATAAAGATATTAGGCCTAACATGTAACAGCAATAAAACCAGTGGGAAAAGTATTTGGGGGGTGAATAAGACGTATTATTGCCGACCGATCGTATGAGGATGAGAGAGCCGGTGCGACGTATACCCTCTCTCGCTTACTTCCCAATGGATACTGACGTCTTGCAAGTGAAGTCTCTCTGTTGCTAGGATCTCTAACTGCCTCCTCAGTGACCCTGACACCGCAGGCAGGCAATTTGCGCCAAAAATTACCCGAAAAAGGGTAAATAAGAGGAAAAATAGGTGAAAATTGGGGGGGAGGGGGGGTTTGGACACATGTGGAAGTGTGACAGAAAGAATGGAGGAGAATTATCTCATTTAATCACTTATTGTTTTGTTTGAGTGCCAGTGGAGTGTTTAGAAAGGCATTTGTTATGCCTAACCTCTTAACCCTTTCTCTGCGGTCATATTTCTGTCTATTTCCGCCATACTAGGGCTCATTCAGGCACTCCTGATTGATTAGGCAAGTGTCTGAATGAAATTAAATGTATTCATCCAAAAATTAAAAGAAAATAGCTTCAAAATGACACCAAAACGAGCTTTGTAGCTTGCGGGGTTCACCTGCAGCGCTACCATAGACATTCGCTAAAATGAGCAATTCTCGCTAATGTCTCGCTACATTTGCCTTTGGCAGCACTGTATATATAGCGAGACTCTGATTCAGTGCCTTCAGTGCCACGGCCACCTGGCTGGGAGAGGACGTGTGGCCTGCCGCACTCCCGCTCCCTTGCACTCGATTTTACAGGCTTTAAGAGGCTTTAAAAGCCCGAAAGATTGCTGTAAATTGCCATGGCGTATGGGGACGTCTCCCGCAGGGAAAGGGTTAAGAATCCTGGCGCCTTCGCCCAGTAAAACCTCTTAAGAATCTCGGCGCCTTTCCCGGGCTAGTATTTTTTTTTGCAGAGATAGTAACTGACGAATTTACCACTGTTTGGATGCTAGCAATAATTTTACATAAATTTGTCAGAGTGCCGTAAGTACAATTCCCATTACATAAATCCTTTCTGTCAACGATATATAATTCAGGTTTAATTATATCCGCCACCAAAGGATTTAAGTTCACAAGCGACTTTGGGGACTGAAGCAAACTTTTCGGTGCACTAGAAAATGCTTTGGTCACACGGTCAAACTTTTTGGCACGTGGGTGAGCTTTTAGGCGCGTGGATGAACTTTTGGGAGCGTGGGTGAACTTTTGGGCACGTGGGTGAACTTTTGGGCACGTGGGTGAGCTTTTGGGAATGTGGGTGAGCTTGTGGGCATGTGGGTGAACTTTTGGGAATGTGGGTAAACTTTTGGGTGCGTGGGTTAACTTTTAGGCACTCGAGTGAGCTTTTAGGCGCGTGGTTGAACCTTTAGGCGCATGGGTGAACTTTTAGGTGCGTGGCTGAACTTTTTGGGACATGGGTAAACATTTGGGTGTGTGGGTGAACTTTTGGGCACGTGTCTGAACTTTTGGGGGCTTGGTGAGCCATTGGAAACATAGTTTAGATTTTGGGCACGTCGGGGATGTTTTGGGAACGTGGGTGAGCTTTTGGGCACGTGGTAAACTTTTGGCAACGGGGGTGAACCTTTGGGCATGTAATGAACTTGTGAACTTTCGGCTGCCTATTCAAACACGGCTCAATAACTCTGTTGTTTATGTCTCATCAGCTGTGTTCCTAATGTCCAGTCAGGGGATTTAACAAGTCGCTCGCAACCGAGTGTGCCTACATGGGTAGGAGAGAGTTACACAGTTAGACACACAGATATCATAGACCTTGCAGTCCCTACTAGGTAGTTCAGACTTAACTCCCAACCAGCGGGGGTGAGGGGGTGTATCATGGTAGCGCTTGGTGGGTATATTTACCGAAAATTAGCTTTATTCCATGCTCTTTTTCATGCATAAGCAAGAGCCAGAGTATAATACAATTATATATCTGTGAAAGGTCGATAATAGAGCTTTCCAATGCCACCTGAATCATCCTTGTACGACATCGGGTTATCTTGCAACGACCGTGCAACCGAAGGGGAAAATCGCCAAAAATGATGCATTTTGTCTGTATTTTCCTTGTTTGAGAAATGTAGGAGGCAAGGGAGCTGTGAGGTAGACCCCAGTGCCGTGGCGAGCGTAACAAGGCTGCCTGTCGTCCCTGCAATGCTCGGTCTCTCTCTTATCGCCCGTAAAAGCCTCAAAATGGCGTCCGTCATATGAAGGGCGTGACAGGAGTGGCGAATGTTCTTTCTCCCATCATATGACGGTTGCTGCGGGTTGAGGGTTAAATCTAAATAAATAGTTATTACTAAGTGAAAGACAAGGGCAGTAATGCAGAAGGCTCTCTATCCACCCGCCTCTTCTCCTGACGTTTGGGTCGGCAAAGAACATGATTGAAAGAAACTTCCCAAAATGGAATCTATTGATAAGGAAAGTATTAGAGAGTAGTCTTAATATATTTTTACATAATATTTTCTGCGAGAGAGAAAGTGTGTGTGTGTGTGTGTGTGTGTGTGTGTGTGTGAGTGTGTGTGTGTGAGATATTGGGGGAAAGAGTGAGTGTGTGGGTGTGGGATTGTGTGTGTGCGAATGAGTGTGTGCGTGTGTTTGATTGAGATAGTGGTTATTCTTATTACATGATTTACATAAGATATATACAATATTTATTGGAGAGAGAGAGAGAGAGAGAGAGAGAGAGAGAGAGAGAGAGAGAGTTACAAGGAATAGTTAGTATCTTAGAGACTTTGCGGTCCATTCTGAGGAGATATTCGAAGAGGAAGGAGAGAGACTGTTTAGTACACTACACTCATTACAGAGCGTACAAAATAGTCTCTACTCTCGTCTTGAACTGCTCTACTAAAAAACTGTTTACAACTTCGGAGGGAAGTTTGTTCCAGGTAGAACATATCTTATGTGTGAAAAAGTGTCCTCAAATACTAGTGCTGAACCTTTTCAATTCTAATTTCCAGCCATTGTTGCTTGTTGTATTCATATTGAGGGGAGTGAGTGAGTGAGTGAGGCAGACCACATACAACAAACCCTACTATAGTCTATTCGCTGTAAGTAGGCGAGAAATCATGACCTCTAACCTCTGTAACTCAAAAACGACTAGAGTAATCGAACTAATATTTGTTATCATTTGGGAAGATTCAGTCAAGGAATAGATGTGGAAATTTACAGCCAATTTACTCTAGCCTTTTCTGAGTTACAGAGGATAAGGTCATGATTTCTTGCCAACTTACAGCGAATAGACTATAGTGTTATAACCACCACCACCACCACACCACCAGAGTGATAGAGTTTATTATTATTATTATTATTATTATTATTATTATTATTATATTCTGGCTATCACTATACCCTGTTACAAATTGGTAGGCCAGATATCGTGAACCCTAACCTCTATAACTCAAAAAAGGGCTAGAGCAAATGGGCTGTAAATTTCCACACCTATTCCCTGGCTCACCCTTCCCAAATGGTAAAAATATTAGCTGGATTACTATAGTCGTTTGTGAGTTCCAGAGGTTAATGTTCAAGAGTTGTGGCCTACCTACTTGGAACAGGGTATAGGCTATACTGTATATTTTCACCCGGTGGAAAAATACAATCCCTTAGTAGTTGATTTCTATATAATTAACCCTTTCAGTACCGGTGACGTCATTATATATTATATTTCAGCTATATTTAGACAATATTATGAAGCTTAGGAGCTATATAATAGTCTCGGTAGCTAAATGGGTTAAAGGGGTAGTGTTTGTTTTTTGGTCTATATTTGTATTATATATTTGTTTTTGAGTTTCCTCGCTATACCTCCATCAAGATAAATTTATACATTTTTCGATATAAAATTATCCCGGCCGAAGGCCGATTCCTTCTAAAGTTACAGGCTCTCTATCGCTATCGCTCGCCAGAAAACAATCGAAACCTAAACAGCAGGAAAGATCTTAATATTGACAAAGAAATGAGGCGAAAGGTCTCAAAATCGCCAAACGGGAACCAACGTCTTACAATCTCAACACTAATATGCTAAACATGAGGGAGAAAGGTGTCCAGAAAAACGACCCATCTCCCCTTAATTGAGATATATATAAACGCCATTCCAGGAGGAGCACTTTATTGGCAACGTTTCGCAGAGAGTTACTTCAGGTCAGGTCAATCAATCAACCTTTCTTCTATTCAACAGGTGAACTCTAGAACTCTTCCTGAATACATCTTTCCCTCATCCTATGATTTAAATTGTTTGAAGTTCTGCCTTTTGTCTCCCTCGCTCACATAAAAAATAAAAATAAAAAAAGACATTAAAAACACGTCGCAGGTACAGAAGGGGTTACCACAGTCTACTATTAACCCTTACTGTACCGGTGACGTCTTTATCATTATATTCTGGCAACTATTAGACGATTTTATGGAGCTTAGAAAGGACGTCTACACATTTAACCCCTAACTATCGGCGCGCAACATAAGTCGAGTATAATAAATCTGGACTATCTGGCGGCGCGCGACATAGGTCGTGTGGCAATTTCAGCACGTAATGTTGCTGAGAGAGAGAGACAAGTGGTGGCAGGAGAGTAGCGAGCGTATGACTGCTCCAGACCACCGCGGCGAACCTACTGACACGAATCCCACCTCCTCCCTCCCTCTCTCACTCGCTACATACTGAATTGTATGGGGAAAGTACCGAATTACATGCTTTTTGCACTCGTGTTGCGCGGTTGTTGCAAGAAAACTAGCGGTCATAAAAGGATCGTTGTGGTGTCATTGGAAAGCTCTGTTTATGCCCTTTCAGGAATAGATACTTGTTTTACGCTCTGGGTCTTATTTAGGCATGAAAATGATCACGTAAACAGCCCTATTTTGGGTAAAAACGCCCCGCGGGTGGCTACATATTATATACCGCCTAGGCTGCTCTTAAGGCCCTTTAACCCCATCTGTACTGGCTCCGTCCTGGTAAATATATTTTTGCTAATATTAGACGATTATAATCAGCTTAAAAAGAGCCTCCAGCAATTAACAGGCTTCGAACCATCTCACTGAACCATTTTTGCTATCACAGATCATTTTTAAACCGCAAAAATTGTTCTTAATATAGGAAGAGTTAAATTAAATAGACGTCGCCGGTACAGTCGGGACTCGAGGTTAAGGGGACAGTGGTTATTTTGGGGGGTCTATTTGTTTATGTATTCATTTATTTTTTAGTTTCCTCGCTAGACCTTCAGCAAGCTTAAAGGTGGTGATGCATGAATTAACAAATTTATTTTTTATCATGGTTGAGAGGTTCTAAAGGAGTTGATAAATAACTGGTTATAGATGATTTACCAAAAATATCACTCCATAATGGCAAAAAAAAACATTATTAACAACACGCACTGGCAATGATGTGTGACGTCACACCAGGAATAGAGTGCGAAAATATTTGGGAATGAATTAATTTCACATCAGTCACGGTCAGTGCCTCCTCACCCCTCGTCAGGAGCGGTTATGTTTGCCTAATCGCTGTGTGGTATTTGGGTGTTTTAACACACCTAGACCATGTATGTCTCTTCATAAATTTCATGGACAAGAACAGTATGTTAGAAAATGGTATGTTTTTGTCAACCAGACAAGAATTTGGAATGAAAAGCCAAAGTCTAGCTGTAGGCTATGTGTAGCCTACTGAACATTTCGAGGAGAGCGCATTCATTAACACCTTACGAGCGGCCTAGGCGGTAATTTATATGTACCGCCCAGCGGGGTGTTTTTACCCTAAATAGGGTTGTTTACGTGATCATTTTCATGCCTAAATAAGACCCAGAGCGTAAAACAAGTATCTATCCCTGAAAGGGCATAAACAGAGCTTTCCAATGACACCCCAACCATCCTTGTACGACCACTAGTTTTCTTGCAACGATCGCGCAACACGAGTGCAAAAACCATGTAATTAGGTAGTTTCCCTACATAATTCCCTGTGTAGCGAGTGGGGGAGGGTGGGATTCATGTCAGTAGGTCCGCCGCGGTGGTCTGGAGCAGTCATACGCTTGCTACTCTCCTGCCACCACTTATCTCTCTCTCTCAGCAACATTACGTGGTGAAAATGGCACACAACATAAGTTGTGAACCACCACTTAGTCCATATTTATATCACACGACATAAGTTGCGTGCCGCCAAAGAAGGGTTAATAAGCAACAGGTTATAATGGGCTTGGCAAAGAGACTACATTTAAAGAGTAATGGTGTTCCTACAATCTCCACCCACAAGATACCTGCAGCTCTAATCGCTCTTCATCTACCATAGCCTAGCCTATTGCTAAACCATTCACCATTGCAGAGGCCAGCAGCAATGGAACGTCAAATTCAATGTGTAGCCTAAGTTAAAAATAAACAAAATCTATAATAGGCTACTAGCTGAGATTGTGAGATATAAACTCAAATTTTGATTAAAACTTTATAGGCTACTAGCCTACATCATCTTTTAAATTAGGGCTAATATGTTGATTAGACTAAACTCTTATACTACATCATCTAGCCTAGACTAGTTACATATTTTTTAATTTTTGTGTTAGCCTACAGTATTGGTAAACAAGTAACAGCAGCCTAGCCTAAGTCTAGTGCAGTTTATGACATTTAGGCTACCGGTACCGGTAATAATCTTTCGCAGTATAGGCCTAGGCCTAGGCTAGGTCCAACGATTGAATTATTAGCCTATTATTATAATTACACCGTAACACCTAGCCTAGGTGAGCCTATGGACAACTTATGATATTGGTAAAGTTCTATAAGTGCACCATCATGAGTTTTTATTAGTAAACACAGACTTTTCTGGGGAAGGATATAGGGGATGGATGTAGATTCCTGGCCTACGGTCGTCATGTTTACATAGGGCGATCGCCGCAGTTAACTTCGCGTCTATTTTGACGGCGATTTTTTAGGTTATTTGCCCCCTGCTGGCAATATATATGATGATGACAATAGGCCTATGTCATGGGAGGGGGGGTGAGGGAGGTTCTATGAACTTGTATCCAAATGCAGTCAAAATAGACGGGAACATGATGGCAAAGGTCCGACGCCACTACGCGTAGTGATAAGTAACGCGTAGTAACAAGGCTGGCGGTACGCCGGAACTCTACATTCTACCCGGATATAGTATCCGGGTGTACGGGCCGAGGTCGGCATGATTACATAGGTCGATCACTCTCGGTTAATTCCCGTCTATTTTGTTCTGTTATTTGCCCCTTGCTGGCAATATATATGAGGATGACAATAAGCTACGTCATGGGGGGGGTGAGAGGGTGCAAAGTCCCCCCGCAACTTATTATTGTAACATTGTAACCCATTTAAGTAAAAATAGACGGGAACCTGATCGCGAGCCTCTGTGTAGTGTAATCAAGGCGGGAGGTAAACCCGCATACTACATCCTTGCCCTTTCTGCTATATTTTCATGCTAGGCCTATGTCACTATGTGTGTATTTTGATTATTTTGTAATAGTCTAGAAGAGTTTTTTTTTTTTTTTTTTTTCTATATTCCTACTCCCTCTCGGGCATAGGCTGAGAGCCTTTACACTCTACCGCTGAACACGGTGAGGCCCGTGAGGTCTTGCTCCAGTCTAGGGAGTGAGACATGCGAAGCAACTCCATCTCTGAAGCCGCCTCGCCTCTGCGCTTCACAGTCTCACTCCCTCAGACTCGGACCCTCACTCTCAGAACGCCACCTATTGAGCAATTAACTCACTAGGCATTGCCACCTTGTAGCATATTTTTGAACATGGGAATATTCATACAATGCTATTTAATCAGGGAACAATGAGGGTATTTTTTTGGCATTTCGGTGTGCTGTGGTAATGCACTGATACTAGGTACAGCACAAATTCCATCCCAATAATATCTTCCCATTGACATATTGGGATTCGAACCCGGGTCCATTGGATTACCAGTCCAGTGGCAAGACCACTCCGCCACACCTCCCCTGATGGATTGGTGCCAATTTATCACTATATTTTTGCCGTGAATACAATTTCTGGTACTGTACTCCTACCTGTAAAGCAGAATGTACATCCCTGGGCCCTGGCACTAGTCCATTACCTAGTACTAATATGTGCACAGGCGCCTTTAAGAGTAAAGTCTGTGATAGATCCGCCACTTCTTGTGTTTGAATCCCAGTTTTGTTGACTATCTAGCCGATCCTGGCGATCCGTTCATTATTCATACCAACTCGTGCGCGGGATTATCATATCTGTCTTGTTGATGCCCCCTAATGGCAACATAGATGATGATTACACTAAGTTCTGAGGGGGTGAGTGCCCCCCTCAACCAATCGTATAATGATTCGGATCCCTGATTAGGCCCCCTTGAAAGAAAAACAAAACGGAGCAAAATGTTACCTTAACTTTGTGCGATTTGCTTACTTTAGGTAAATCAATTGGCCTACGTTATGTTTGGTTAGTGTTAGGAATAGGCTATCTAGCGGTCCGCCTGCAGTCGTGTGTTTACACTGAGGAACGGATGACGTTCGAGTGTGGATCGACCCGCATATATCGTATTTAATGTCTATATTACATCTCATAACTACAAAACTTGACGAGTTTCCGTAGTTATGTACTATTCAAATAATTAAAGGTTCGGACAATGTGTTTTTATCCATATTCACTCGTTAAACGTCTTAACCCCTCATTTTCCCTGAGCTTCAAAGCCATCGGGAAGGATGTAGTATCCGGGCATACAGTCGTCATGTTTACATAGGTCGACAGTCGAGCGCCAGCGGTTAAGTTCCCGTCTATTTTGACTTTTGACGTCTATTTTTTCTATTATTTACCCCCTGCTGGCAATAAATATGATGATGACAATGAGTCATGGGGGGAGTCAACCTATTATTGTAGCCTAGGCAGTCAAAATAGACGGGAACGTGATCGCAAGCGTCTGCATTGTGTAAACAAGGCGGGCGGTACGCCCGAATACTGCATCATTGCTAAGCCCTCCCAATTTTTTTTTTTTTTTTTAATATTCTCGGTGTAATGGGCCCGTATATTACTGTTTTATAGGTTTTTACCATAATATTCTACTTGAATATACAGATACACCAGGTTTTTAGGTAAAACTAAAAAAAAAAAAAAAAAAAAGGCCAAAGTAACTAAAGTTTTACCGATCATTTATCTCTTGATGAAATGCTTCATTATACATATGTGCTGTCCTCGATACTGGAGCTGCAGTGGGGCAGGCTATGAATATTAGGGAAAATGTGGGGAAGGATGTAGTTTCTGGGAGTACGGTCATCATGTTTACATAGGTCGTGCTGTCGCCGTTAAATTCCGTCTATTTTGACTGGTTTTATTCTGCATTTTTCCCCCTGCTGGCAATATATATGATGAATGACAATAAGTAATGGTGGGGGTGAGGGGGGCTACCCTATTATTGTATCCCAAGGCAGTTAAATAGATGGGAACATGATTGAGAGCCTGTGAGTAGTGTAAACAAGACGGGCGATAGGCCCGAATACTACATCCTTACCAAAATGTTGGGTTAATTTAAAGACATAAAACAATGATACTACTTAAAAAATATAAAGTTTGCATGGGTTTTCTTTCTTTCTTTTTCTTTTGTATTTAAGGAAACCCCAAAATTGGAGAAACCTACCGGTAACTAAGTTTTCTCAAAACTTCGTTCGGATGTGTTGTACAGTACTGTACCAGTAATTAGTGTTTTTTGTTCTTGTAAATCATTCAAATTTCACTTTCATACATAAAATTGAGTAAAAATTCATGTGAACCCCTGTATGAGGATATACTGTATTTTTTAGGCATTTTGATTAAAATTAAGACTTTCCCAACTGTTTAACTAAATTAAAACATTAAATCATGTAAATACTGTACAAGTATAGAATGACACTTACGAAATAACAAATATAATTAGTAAGAATTTGTTTTATCTTTAACCCTTTCAAAAAATACTAACTTATTAATGCAATAAATAATATGGTCCCATTTTATTTCCTTTATGCGATTATCCTATAACACTGCATTTTGTTGCATTCCATATACTGGTAATAAGCACTTTTTGCAGGTTCTCAGAGCATTACGGGTTAACTCCAGATATCAGCCACTGCTGATATCTAGAATCTGCCCTATGCAGATTCTAGAATATGTTAGTGGTTTCATGGAAAAATCTACTAGAGACTGTTAACTTAAATCCCACGCTTCAATAATCTACCGGGTATGTACAGTCGTGGTCAGAATACACCTAATACAAGACAATGAACATTAACTAGTGAATCCCAGGAATTTGTCTGTGCGGTTCCTACAGTTTCCCAATATAGTTAGCCTGTGTATGATAATTATCTCTACAAAAATTGTCCCAAAATTCATGACCACGACTATACAATAAGTATATAGCATAGCTTCTAATGGTAGTAAAATGTGAGACGTAAATATATACTGTACTGTATATACTGTATATATATATATATATAAATGCACGTTTCTATCTTATCTCTATGCCCAACTATAAACTCGTATAACTGGTGTTAGGTGAAACCCTATCAGTACTTTCAATGTTGTATAATGTACAGTATATACTGGTACTGTACTGTTTTTCACTTGGGGTTAAGAGTGTATCACCTGTATTTTTATATTTATGAATACCGGTACTACTGAAATAATATCAATATCTTTGAGACTATTTTGTTTTCCTTCCCAGGAATACCCTACTAAGGGATGACCATGGTGGGAACACCTCCAGTTTTCTTTGTCCATTCATGCCCCTTATGCCCAGCCCAAAACGGTCCCCATTTTAATGTTTTGTGTTTTCACTTGCTCATACCCAGGCTATAGGTCAATCACTCTGATGTAATGCTGGAAAGTACAACTGATCAACAGATCTGTCATACTTTAACCCTTCCTACCCGAGCTGCCTTAGGTAAGGACAGCGCGGCTGAAGGGCCGCAACCCGGTATGCCTTATGTAAGGCATTTGCTTGAAAGCGTGCTTTAAATTTCGCGCGGGCAAATTTTACTTTGCGGGGGCGATCGTAGCGCCACCAAGCCTCAACTACCACGCTTATCAGTTCCTACGTTGCCGCCATTGAGAGCTACAGCAAAAAAATTAATTCCGACGCGTCCGATACTGTGCAATCTCCCGCGCGTCCCAGTGCTACCCCGCTTGCAACATCTACGCCTCTGCCAACCGAGAAGAAAAGGAAAGTAAGTTAAGTGAAACGTTTGCTAAGTGACAGTGCAATACACCGTGAACTTTTCAACCAGGATTTGAGCAGTGGTGAAAGCTCTGTGGACAAAAACCTCTATATTCAGAGTAGAAGTGGGAGCGAAATTGACGATTTTGTGGGATTTGGTGCTGATGACAATGTTGATTTATTTGTGGGGGGTGATAATAGTGATGATCCTGATGTGGAAGTGGTGGAGGAAGGTGCTATTGAAGTACCAAGTGTGCTAGAGCCAACCCCTTCGCATAGTTTCGTAGGCCAGGGTAGGCCTAGGCCTAGCCCTAGCCCTACGCCAGGACCTTCCCCTTTGCCTGCCCGTACGCCCTTGAAAGTGGGTAAATACTTCTATAAACAGTCTTTAGTGAAAAGTGCAGCCAAGAAAGCACGCAGGGAGGCAGAAAAAGTGAGGGAAGGCGTAGATAGTGAGAGTGACGCCGACCCAGGCCTAGCAGCCACCCGCATTCCTTTGTCATGACGCCTTGACCCGGGACGCCGGGAGGGCCACCCACAGCCCTCAGCTTCATCTGTCCCTCAAGATGACCAAAGGGCCTCTACAAGTGCGCCATTGGCCTCCCACAGTGTGTCACCACAGGCCCCGCATCGTAGGTCATTATTTCCTGCGGAAAAGTCCCCGGCTAGCCGCAAAAGGAGCCCAACTCCCGAGGCCGAGGCTCCCATTGCTCAACCTCCCGCAGCCCCACGCCGCCGACGCCCGGTCTATTCTTCACCAGAGTTGACTCCTGAAGAGGCTGCTGATGACCCCGACATTGCCCCAGATGACCTGACATCGCCTGAGGAAGAGGAAAACGAAGAGGAAGAGGAAGAGGGAGTCCCGACAAGAAGAGTCAAAGGACCTCGAGGTCGTGGACGTGGTCAGGCTGCCGACGCCGCTGCCCCTGGGCCTGGGCGTGGGTGTGGGCGTGCAGGGCGTCCGCCTGGGCATCCGCGTGGCCAAGGGCGTGTGCCAGGGCGTCCAGGGCGTGTACCTGCTGCAGCTCCACGTCCTCGTCCTTGACCTGCTGAAATGTTTGTGTGGTCAGATGGGGCGGATTTTGTGCCAGATTTTCCTGCCTTTGACGAGGTACAGCAGGGTTCCGGGGTGTCACCAGCATATCCCTGTGGCCCAAATGCCACCCCCAGTGAACTTTTCTGTGGCTTCTACGACAATGAAGTCATGGAGTACCTTGTCAAAGAGACAAATCACCACCAGGCTATCTGTTCAAACTTTCTTGGCAGGAAGACAAGTGCAAAGATGGTGGCATGGAGAGCTCTCACTGTGGCAGAATTATATGTGTTCTTGGCACTCACAATGCTCACACATAAAGAAGCACGTTCTGGCCGACTACTGGATAACTGGCGACCTCACAACGACTCCAGCATTTGGCAAATTCATGTCAATGGATAGGTACTTCGACATCCTCTCATATTTCCACCTGACAAATAACATGCATGTCCATGAGCCCGACACACTCTGGAAGATCAGGCAACTGTATGACATGATACGTCATCGGTTTTCCACCTACCTGATTCCATTTCAGAAGCTGTGCATCGACGAGTCTCTGGTCCTGTTCCGTGGTAGGCTGCACTTCCGACAGCATATCCCGTCAAAGAGACCGCTTCGGCATCAAGCTCTTCGTCCTCTGCGACTGCAAGACGGGATATGTGCTCGACTTTATAGTCTACAGCGGCAAGGGTGGTGAGGTGGAGATTGACCCCCTCATTGGTTTTGGCGGCGCTGTGGTAAAGAGGATGATGGAGAGGTACTTCCATGACAACCACGTCCTCTATACCGACAATTATTACACGTCGCCTATCCTCGCCAAGTACCTCCATGACCGCAAGACCGGAACTGTCGGCACAGTGAAGGGGAAGAGGAAGGGCATGCCAGCCTACCCAACAAAAACTAAGAAGACGGACATATTCCATAAGAAGAGTGGCCCCATCCTCTCCATCCACTGGCATGACCAGCACAAGGTCAACCTCCTCACCACATGCCACAAAGCAGAGATGGTCCCCACAGGGAAGGTGGACCGAAAAACGAAGAACCCTATCACAAAACCAGCTGCTGTTCTGGACTATAACCTGAGCATGCGCCTCGTCGACAAGTCCGACATGCAGATGGGCTTCATAGACTGCCTGCGAACATCTTGCAGGTGGTACAAGAAGTTTGTCCTGCATACAGTAGATATGTCTGTCCTCAACGCGTACAACATCTACCGTTTGAGGTGTCCAGTCATCAAGTACAAGAGCCTGCGGACCTTCCAAAAGCAGCTGATACATGAGCTCCTGGTAAAACATGCGGGTACACCAGGGAGGCCACTACAAGGACCAGGCATGATGGACAGAATAGGGTGTGCCGACTTCATCAGAAAGCACCAGCTCGTCGCCCTTCCTTTCCAGGGTCCTAACAGCCGAATAAGGATGCAGAAGAGGTGCTATGTGTGCACCCGCACAACTCGACGACCAAGCAAACCCACAAAAACCACTTGGCAATGCCTCGAGTGTCAGGTGGGACTGTGTGCCGGCACCTGCTTCAATGATTTCCACACTCTGGCAAACTATTGAAGTGTAAGTGACAGTGATAGTGACACTCAATAATAATAATATAACTAAGTATAAGTGAAAGAGATACATAAGTAATAATAAGTGCCTTCAGAACAATATGAACAAGTGAAAGTGACACTAAAATATATATTCCTAACAATAAAGAAGTGAAAATTACACTATCAATTACCATAGTCCAGTATAAATAATCATAACTACACTAATAATGACTATAAAACTAAGTCTAAGTGAAAGAGACACACATAAGTAATAATAAGTGCCTTCAGAACAATATGAACAAGTGAAAGTGACACTAAAATATATATTCCTAACAATAAAGAAGTGAAAATGACACTATCAATTACCATAGTCCAGTATAAATAATCATAACTACTATAATAACAATAAAACTAAGTATAAGTGACAGAGACACAAATTACTTCAGAAAAATATATTTATTGAGTGAAAATATCATAATAACAATAATATATGGCATAATAAACAATAAAACACTAATAAATCGCTTCCCGCCATAATTCAAGGTAGAGCGACGAGTCAAAACGTTCGTCGTAGCCTGGGCCGCGGTTGAGCGTTCGGACGCGGCGAGGTAAATACGCGGCAAAAGTTACCTCCACTTCCATCACCATAACTCCTGAACTACTTGAGCTAGAAAGCTCTACTCAACGCCATTCTACGCGGGAAGGTAAGGCGCCCATTTTGACATGTTTTATTATTGTAGGTAGTATATTAAGCGAGATTAGCCTTAGTTTACTTTTGTTGTGTTTTCAGCCAGATCGCCCGGATACAGCCTCCGTCATTAAGAAAGGCTGCCCGGGTAGGAAGGGTTAAAGCAAATAAGTTTCTTTTATTCTAAAATGTGTTACATAATGTTTATGATGGGCATTACAGCCTACCTCACTGCAAAGTTTTACCTGTAGTGTTATCTACTCTTTAGTGTTCCACAATTTCTAACAATAATACAGAATAACATGCATATAGGCATACCATACCATCACCCTCCATCTTCTACTCATATAATATAAGCTCCTTATTATACCACCTGACACATCTTCAGTATTCCCTCTTCTAACTTGCTTTTCAATTACAGTACAGTACTGTATATAGTATGACTTCATATTGCACCATTTTATCCTTTAGCAGGGTCATCCTTTGAGTATAGGCCTATTTATCATAAGTTTTTTAGTACAGTATATAAATTCACGCTATAGTATGATGTCTGTTACTATTTGGTCAATAGTGATATTTGTTTTCTTGTTCACCTACTTCTCTATATGTATAGCTGGTACAGAATAATAAGCATAGGCTAAAGCTACTCTAAAAATCTATATGCTAAGATGATCAAATTTTGTTATCTCTGTTGTTTGCTATTTTGAAGAATCTGGTGAGTTTGGTGTGGTATGTCGGAGGGGGAAGCTGAGATTGAACATCAATAAAAGTAAATTGATAGTGTGTAATAGAGGTACTTGTAGGGTGAATCTAGATGTGAGACTGGATGATGAAATACTGGAACAAGTTGAGTGTTTTAAATATCTGGGAGGAATGATAAGCAAGGACACATGTGTGGAAATGAAAGTAAAACAGAGAGTATGTGAAGGAAAGAAAGTTTTCGGAGCAATGGTAAGTACTGTATGTGGAAGGTGAGAAATCTTGGAATGAAAGCTAAAACTGCAATGTATCAAGGGATAGTTGTACCAACAGTTATTTATGGGGCTGAGACATGGGCTCTGAAGGCAAAAGAGAGAAGGAAGATGGATGTGATGGGAGATGAGCTGCTTGAGGAGTATATATGGAGAGACTCATAGAGACACATTGAGAAATGAAGAGGTACGTTGGACAGTGGGACAGCAGAAACCTTTGTCGGCCAGAGTGGACAGAAGGGTCCTGTGCTGGTATGGACATGTTGAGTGAATGGGAGATGAAAGGCTTACAAAGAACATAAGAAAATGGGAGTCTGCAGAAAGCCGATTGGCCTAAGCAAGGCAGATCCCTGTCCCACACATCCCCAATAACAAAGCCCAATTATAGGTTCAACACTCTAATACCCTGAGGATCATCTTACCAAAACGGTTAGAGATTAACAGAGAGTACAGAGAGTACTGTATATGAGTCAGATACAAGGGGAGGTAGAGGGGCAGGAAGACTTACCTACGTTGAGATGGAGTGATTGTGGAGTACAAGCGTTGAAAGATACAGAGATGACTGTAGAACAGGCAAGAGCAGTGGTATTAAATAGGAGAATGCTTGTGAATAGTTGAGAGAAAATGCGGGCATCGGGTCAGGCACCAGTTGGACTAGATAATAGTGTAGTCCATCAAGCGTCTGGCCCGGGGAGCCGGTGTATATGAAGGGTCATGCCTGGATGTAAGGTGGGCGGACATTGTGGTGTGCTCCGCTGCGTGTCTGCATGCCAAGACCGGAACCTCTCCGGGAGGGCTGGGGCTGGTGAAATACTGGAGGCCCCTAGTGATCTTTGGTCTCTGGGTCTTTTCCTGGGCGATCTAGATGTGTGTGAATATATATTTTTGTTAGACCATCTCAAGCTATGGGGTATGTCCCTGTGTATGAACATACATCTAATGTGGCAGAAAGGAAGCAACAAACACCTTGAAGCTCCATTGTCTCCATCTAATCTAGTGCGACACATGAAGCACCCATCATCTCAAAGCTTCAATTGATAATCCTGGGGTCTTGTAAGAGTTACAGGCTACTGAACAGCCTACAGTCCAGAAGTTGAGACATAAAAATACAAAATAATAATATAATAACAACAAATGGTGACCCAGTCATTCACATATAGCATATACAGTGATTATACACTGTACAGTACTGTATAATCCCATTCCTTCTGTATGAGCATAGGTAGCCAGGGTAACAAAAAATAAATATATATATATATACACCAGGTATATATATATATATATATTATATTCCCACCAACTTTACAATGTTTTTTTTTTTTTTTTTAGCCTATTCAGTACGGTACCGGTTTATATTTGTGTGATTGACTTTGGATTTGTTTCCTACTTACTTTAATGATAGCCTATCTCTTAAGTGCCATAGTTTTCTATTTTTTTGTGAAATCGCTTTCATATTGCCTTGATGACGGTAGGTCTACAAAATACCGCGAAAGGTCAAAAGTGTACCCCCAGTCCAAAGTCACCCCACTTTACAATACTGTACCGTACCGGTCTTAGTAGAACTACTCTATACAGTAAATAATAAACTTTATATTTGGTTCCAAATTTGTTAATCCTTTTACAATATTACACACTGGCATAGTGAAGTTTCAATAGGTGTGAAGATATATTACTAAGTTTGTGTGAATAGGCCTATATTAAGTTTCAATAGGTGTGAAGATATATTACTAAGTTTGTGTGAATAGGCCTATATTAAGTTTCAATAGGTGTGAAGATATATTACTAAGTTTGTGTGAATAGGCCTATACTTAGGCACACATCCCATAGCTAGGGGTGGCCGACTCGAGACAGTTACTGTACTGTTGAAGTTATAACCAGGGATGGAGTATTCGTTTTTGTTATTTGTATTCGAATACAGTAATTCAGGGTATTCGTATTCGAATTCTTGCAAATAAAAGTCAAAGTATGTGCATTCGTATTCAAATATTTGGACAAATTATTTGTATTCTTAGAATAATATGGCGAATACAGAGAGAGCGAGAGCAAGAGAGAGCTGTCATCGTTCGTATCTCGTCATATTCACAAATTTGATACCATACCATATATCTAGTTACTACACTATATAAGTTTAAATACCAGTATTGAATACAGGTATTGTCTGTTATCAGTCATAAAATAGTTAACCATTGCATAAGCTACGGTAATTAGCTATAGTCAAAAAGTTAATTAATATATAGAAAAGTATTCATAATGCATTCATGAATACTTTCATAAAGTATTCGTATTTGAATACTGACTCTTGTATTCACTCCATCCCTGGTTATAACAACATGAATGTATTCTTACATTTATTATTTCTTGACAGTATTTACACTCCTCATCGGTGTCCATCACATCACAATTCCCACACAGACACCTGCAATTATCTAGAGTTTTAATGTGGTAAAAGAATGGTACAGTACCGTATCACAAACTGCTAACAAGCTACCGTACCAGTACTTATATTACCAAACTGTACCACTTAACAAAATATACTAGTTAACCCATGAACTGCTAGAACCTGTACAAAGAAAAAGGTAAAGTTGAGGGAGGGGGGGGGGGGGGGGGGGAGTGAAGGATGTGGCATGGAGAGATGCCACTACTTTCTATGTGTCGCCCAATTTTGAGACATTTCCCAGTACTGGCACAGAATTTGCTTGGATGTACATGTTTAAATACCGTGCCTGGCAGAAGGAACACAGTAGTTCCTGGGTTAATAAGCTATGCAACTGTGGACGTATGTGTGGGGAGGAGGCTGATGGTTGCCACTTTTTCAGGCAGAGAAAGATAAAAAGGTACCGGTACACAATGAGAGGAGTGGAGAAGGGAAGTAGAGATGGTGGAACGAAATGTGCCGACTGATTTTATATGTAGGCCTATAGATGAACGAATGAGGTAATCTGTGTTTCATGCTAGGGGGTATTTGGGGCAATGAAGGGATGGGGGTTGTCTGACCATAATGTGGTAGTAGAACATATGTGAGTACAGACGAAGTGGGTGAGGAAAGATAGAGTAAGGCAGGATGGATGAGGAGTCATGTAGAGGGGGAAAAGGTACAGGAAGAGTTAAAAAAAGCAGCAGAAGACACCTAGATAGGTTTGACTTGAAGTGAATGGAGAAGGTGTAAGGGGTGAGCTTTGTGTTTATGGAAGTGATATGTGCAGCATGATGATAATGATGCAGTTTTTGCAACCATGCACTCCCTGCTCAATAGCTGGGCTAAGGTGGGTGCCCTGATGAACAGTGATTTCAGTGAACAGTTGCCACAGATTGCTAGATTGCACCCTCCACCACAGCACTGGCGTCTGCCAATAACACACTGGCTGGCCTGAGACTCGAACCCTTGACCGTGAGGTTTACAGGCGAGTGTTCTACCAACCGTGCTACGGCCAGCATGTGAGGAGTTAGGAGGAGGGGAAGGAAGTGAAAGGATTAAACAGTATGGTGGACTAAGGAGGTGAAACAAGCAGTTGAAGAGAAAAAGAAAGCATACAAGAGTGGTTGGGTAGTAGAGGGAATGAAAATTTGAAGAGGCAGAAAAGGGAAATGTAAGTGAAGAAAAAGAGAGTAGTGAGCCTGAGTACGAGAACAGTAGATGACAAATTTAGAAGAATTTTAAGTGTAAGACATTTTTTGAAAGGAGGTCAAGAAAGTTAGGGAGGGTGACAAAGGAAGTAGTAAGGGTGTGAAAGATAAAAATGGGCGAGTTCTAGTGATGAAGCTAGCTAAGAAAGCACTTTAACCTGGGAAATGAAAGAGGGGGTTAGAATAGACCCATCACTGGTACTGTAGGATAGTGATGTAACAGAGCAATGAGTAGATGGGGAACAAGGTGGATTTAGGAAGGGAAGAGGCTGTGTAGATCAGATCTCCTTGTGAAGAAGTACCCAGTATCTGCAGAAGAAATGGAAGTTTATGCTGCCTTCATGGACTTGGAGAAGCCTAAGACAGTAGGTAGAGAAGGTGTGTGGAAAGTACTGATGATATAGCAAGTACCGGTAGTTGGTAAGTTGCTGGAAGCAGTGAAAAGCATGTATGAGGGTGAAAGAGCAGCAATGCGTGAAGAGAATGAGCATAGCGATTTCTTCAATAAAGCATGGGTGTGTAATGTCCCCATGGATGTTCAGTAGCCTATACAGTACATATTGTATGGATGGAGTCATGTAATAAATCCAAGGAAAAGCAGTGGATGTTGCAGTACACTAGTAAGGCAATGGAGCGAGTGGAAGTTGCCTGTGCTACGGTTAGCTGATGATACTGCTCTTATGAGTGAGCGTTGCAAAGTTTGGTTTAGTAATTATGTTTAGCATGCTGTGTGAAAAACGGAACTCGAAGGTCAATAGGCCGAAGAGAGGGATGCATTCCACCCCGGGGTTAAGGAGGCCTTCATCTTATGGTGAAGGAAGACATTTATTATGCCCCATGCACCCTACTGCATGTTGTATAAGGCGACTAATAGGGGGCGTGGCGAATGAGTTGTGGACCAACAGCCATTGGTAGCCTATACAATAAAGCCTTGTTATTGGCACTCGGGCACTGTCTTGGTATGGCACTGCCGAGACTGGTGGAGTGCGGTTAGGTGCCACAAGGGACTCTACTAGTTTAACCTGGGCGCTGTTGGCACAACACCAGAGTCGGCAGCAGTGTTACATGGTAGGGCAGTGTTGTGGCAGAATATTGTTGTTCTAAAGTCCAAGTTGCCTAATGTACAGTGGAGTCTTGGTATGGCACCGTATTGTCTTGTTGCGGCACTGTTGAGGCTGGTATGGTTTGCAGATACTGCAGATGGACCTAGTTGAGTCTTGGGTAAGGGTTGTGTTAGCGGGTGTACCATACCTTTTGTTTACATAGTGGCACGCTCGCAGTTACTGTACATTCGCGTCTAATTTGACTGCTGTTATTTGCCCCTGCTGGTAATATATATGATAATGACAATAAGTCATGGGGGGTGGGGGGCAAAGCCTCCCTCAACATAAGAATTTATCCAACACCTGGCCTTGGGATACAATAATGGGTTGAGGGGGGGTCTTTGTTCCCCTCACCCCCCATGACGTATTGTCATCTTCATATATATTACCAGCAGGGGCAAATAACAGCAGTCAAATTAGACACGAATGTAAATGCGAGTATGCGACTATGTAAACAAAGCGGACGGTACGCCCGCTAACACAACCCTTACAGAGTCTTGCTGCGGCACGGTTAGCACTATACCAACAACAGCCAAAGTGCTGACATACGGGTCACCCCTTGCATATTACATATACAAATTATCCACCGTCCACTGTCTTTTATTATTCCTGGGTGAAAGTGACATAGGCCTAGGTCTAGTCAACAGTGTTTGTGAAGTTTAGGGACGCGTCACGCAGGAGAGGCAATTGTTTACATATTCGATGAAAAGCCTAGCCTACTTAACCCATTAAGCCCCAGCTGATTTAATAAAAATGCACACTCCAGACCCAGCCACTTGTCAATTTTTGTTTTCCTGAAAAGACATGGGATGGGTTAGTAATAAAGGAAAAAACCACAAAAAAACGCTCACTTAGGTCATTTAGGGATCCTGGGGGGCGGCGGAAAGTCGCAATTAACATGGGGCGATGGGTAGGCAAAATACTGAAAAATCACTCCAGCATGCATGCGGCTGGACTTGGGGGGGCTGCCAACCACCGGTATTGTTCCGTAGGATCCTAAAGCAGTTCCCATACAAATCTGAACCCTCTACAAGCCTTCTATAAATGTTCAATTAGCACCGTCGGCTATAACCGACGCTGGTACTGGCAGGGATTTACAATGCCGTCGACTCACTTCCGACGCTGGTGTCCACCTGGTTAATCTGTATCAAGGCCTACTTGTATTTTATTGTGTTCACGAGACACGAACGAGTTTTCATAACGGGCGAGGCAAGCATAAGAGCGAGTTCAATAGTTGATTATTTTTTCAAAGAAAAAATATATTTACACGTGTTGGCCAAACCAGGCATAATCGGGAAGGATGTAGTTACCGGGTGTACCACTGACGACATACAACATAAATCATCTATAAATACTTATAATAAAATAAATACTTATAAATCTATAATACTAGGTTAGGTTAGGTTAGGTTGTTTGGTTAGGGTAATGTATTTTTGTATCCAAAGGCAGTCAAAATAGACGGGAACATGATGGTGAGCGTCCGCGTAGTGTAAACAAGACGGACGGTACACCCGGTAACTACATTCTTGCCGCATAATCTTCACAATGACCGTTTAAACTGTCAAACATGTTCTAATAAAAAAAAGTAAATACCGTAAGTACCGGTAGGTTTATTTCTGCAGGAGAATGACGCCACTTTACGATACATTTGCTGTTAAAATAGCCTATACACAAAGCTGTAATTCCAGTTACAGTATGTATAGGCCTATAATTGGTTCCCCAAACACTCCCTGGAAATGGCCGGCCAAATGTTCTGTCTGCTCCTGGGGATCACTGACCAAAGAGCCTGCAATATTGAGAGGGAACGAGGGGTCCACTCGCTGACCATTCATCCTCCTGACAAATGTCCAAGCCCTCTTGCAGGACTTGTCGAAGCGTAGTGTGGGACAGAAGGCGGTCCACGACTTCTTCTTGGCCGACATGACGATCCTGGCACATCGCGTTTCAATGCGGCGCGCCTCCTTCTTCGTAGCAGCACAGGGATGCCGTCGCCAATGGTTCCAGGAGCGATGACGAGCCCGGACCGCCTCAGTACAGTCACTGTTCCACCAAGGGACTGCCGGCCTTGAAGTTGGAGGACCTCCCAACTTCCGGAAAATCCCTTTGGCCGCCGCCACTAGAGCCACTGATATTCCAGCCGGGGCTGGAAAGAGGCCATCTCCAAAACAGAGATCCAGGGTGGAAGACCTCGCTGTATGGGGGTCGATGCGTGTAGGGAGGCCGGGAGGGGTGAGGAGATGGAGAGTGGGGCTGTCCAGTAGTACGTCGAACAGTGACGTCCCCGACTGATTGCAGGACGTCCGGCGGACACCCGGATCCCAATGACAATGCCTGGCATTAAAATTCCCCATCACCAGACTGGGAGATGGTATCTGGCCGAAATAATGCAGGAATTCATCGCCGGACACAGTTCGGCACGGGTTATAACAGAGGAAGATTGTCGCCCAACCCGTCCTCAAAGCCACACTCACCGCCAGGACTTCCATCACTCCCCCATCAAAACTCTGGAGGTGGAGCAGTTTACTGGGTACCGACTCACGCACCGCTAACGCCAAGCCACCTCCCCGGGTATCCCTGTCCTTCCGGTGAACTATGAAACCGGGAATCCGGAGCATCAGAGAAGGAGACAGCCACGTCTCACAGACCCCCACCACTATTGGGGCCTCCCTTCCAACTAATCGTTTAAGATCCTGCGTCTTCCTGTGAGAGAACGGGCGTTCCATAAGACCAACTTTACTGGTGATCGTGGCGGTACTATTGACCCATCAGCAGGGCAAGTAGTCTGGGCATCAGGGCAATGCATATCTCCCTCATCGTCAGGCCCTTCATGAAGTGCTCCCAGAAATCCGCAAACAACTGTCCATATGTGTCACCACTTCCTGATGACCCGGGACCAGATCCAGAGGAGGGGCGCTCCCGGGAGTCTGTAACTACTGCCGCAGGGCGGGCATGAACTGGGGGGTGCACCTGACGAAAACCAGGGCGAGATGTAGGCTCCGAAACTGGTTCTGGATGGCAGGCTGGGGGGGGCGGTGCATCCTGTGAGGGAACGCTGCGTCGGAGTCGGTCCGCACAACGACGCGGCCGCTGCGACCTGGGGGTCGCCAGGTGATGGATAACCACTCCTGCACTGGAAGTGGGCCGGACCGAAACACTCTCCTCCCGCCGAACAACATCCCCCGAATCCACCTCGTCCCCTGTAGATTCGACATCCCGGTCAACCATCATATCCCCAAGTGCAGCATACCTGTTGGTGGCTGCTACCGCTGCGTATGAAGAGGCACCACTGGCAGACCGAGGAGCCCGGCGAGGAGGTGGAGGACCCATCGTAGTTTCGGTGGGCAGAGGAGTAACCTGAGCCGACGGGGCAGTCCGTCGTCGGGTAGGATTGAGGCCTCTGAGGAGGCCATTGAGGGCAGCCACGCCCATCTCCCCAGCCTTATAGTCCTCATGATGGTCAATCGCACGTGTAAACAACGGGCACGAGCGGGACGTCACCCTGTGTGCCCCCCCCCACAAAAATAGCAGCTGGGTGTGTTGTTGCTTGGCTGACCTCCCCTTTGCATGTCATGAAAGCCACTGCAATTATGGCACCGTACCTTATTCCTGCAGGACACCGTACCATGGCCAAAAAGTGGCAGTTGTAGCACCTCAGCATGCGGAATGAGTACCTCGTCACCTGGTAGCTAACACATCCCAAGGCCACCCTGGCAGGTAAAGGGCCCCTGAACCGTAGCCTGACTACCCGGGCATCGACCTGGGACTGGGACGCATCCCCCTCCCCACCGGCAGCGGGTCCACGCTTCGACAGGCGCGTGACCTCCTCCAGGACTGTGGTGCCCCCAGCACCCGACATCACTTGTAGCGACTCCAAGACGGCCTTGTCCGATATATCCGGGTGCACCGGCCCAATCTTGCCCCAGGAGTACCTGTCGTCTTCTGGGGAGATAGACGCCCTGCATGTTACCGTCCACTCCCCAAACTCGGTAATGGTATCAAGCGGCGCCACCGAGTCCCCAATTAGGTCTATGGCCAGGTGGAGACTTAACGCCTCACCCTTACCCAACACACAAATATCCTCCGGTTTGACAAAGTCCCCGAATGGAGACCCTTTCACAGCCACTGTGACCTTCGCAGAGTTGTCAAACACCCGAGATCTGGGCACAGTGGTGATGATATATGTGATCTTTTCTGACATTGGGGTAGGCCTAGGCCTAACCAGCCCAGTCTCCTTAAGGCCACCACTGGCTCCACCACCACCCACCGTTTCAGGGACCACATTCACATCACTCACTACTTCATGCCGCGATATTTTCAGCGCATTCCCGGCACTTCCCCCGTCATTATCGGCATCACTCTCTGTCCCATGCTCAAGGCTTCGTTTCAGGGCCAATGAGGGACTATCTTCCATGGCAGCACTCAACTGTTCCTCCATATTGTCGGCTACCTGGCCTAGCCGAACTCCCCCTGTGGCCTAATTCCTATAATTGTTAGCCCACAGAATGTCAAAGTACAGATTGAACAGCCCGAGGGCCGTGAATGGGACGACCAACAACACCAGGATCATTGACTAAACACGTCTTTACCGTACAGCGCCGCGATCAGACTTCCTGTTATTGTTTACAATTTGACTGGTGTGACGTCACGCAGATCGCCTTAACTCCGAATCATGCACACCTTCCGCAAGGTATACAATTCGATATATTGAGATTATTGTTTGACAAAATTTAATAAGAACACTCAAAGTGCGTTACTTGCACGTTGGTATTTACCATTAATCCATTATAAGTAGAGCCCATGCCATGCACCACCACCTTTAAAACAAAAATAATTCCTAGACCCCCCTTCAAGATATATCTATACATTTTTCGATAGAAAAATGCCCCGGCCGAATGCCGGTTACTCTTAAAATTACAGGCTCGCTTTCGCTCGCCAGGAAAAAATCGACACCTAAATGGCACAAAAAGGTCTCGATATTGATATAGAAATGGGACGTAAGGTTTTAAAATCGACAAACTAATGGGCAGAACGTCATACAATCTGAAACCTAATGGGACTAAAAATGAGGAAGAAGGAGGACCAGAAAAATTACCCATCTACCCTGGGTCTGTCTGGTTTTATCATATGGGGTTACACTCAAGGTAAGGGGAGGTTTGTTTTCTGGAACCCCTTCTTCCTCATGTTTAGCCGCATTAGTTTTCAGATTTTAAGACGTTCGGCCCATTTGTTTGGCGATTTTAAGACTTTTTACCACATTTATTTGTCAAGAATGTTCGTGCCATTTTACAGTAGGTGTTGATTTTTTTCTGGTGAGCGATATCGAGCCTGCAATTAAAGAGAAAACGACCTTCGGCCGGATATTTTTCTACCGAATATTGTACACATTTGCCTAGAAGGAGGATTTTGGGAAAGTGTTATCAAGCTTGATGGAGGTCTCGTTTGGAAACTAAACACAAATAATTAGTAAATATATAAATCGACCAATAAGTAAACCTTTCTCCCCTTAACCCCTTCTGTACCGGCGACGTCTTTCTAATTTATTTCTAGCTATATCTAGACAATTTTATGAAGCTTAGGAAAGATATGTGGTAGCTATAAACAGAATTACATGAGATAGCCTGTAGATTTTTTTTTATATGGGGTACATGTCTTTCCTAAACTTAATAAAATTGACTAATAGTTGCCAGTATGTGGGATTACAGGAGAACGTATGTGCGACACTCGTCCTTCATTCGCCATATTCGCACAACATTCGACGAGTAATTGCTCCTATTTGTACAGTATGCGCACCATTATTGCAGCGGCATCGCAGTTGTCGCCGACGCCTGTTGCAGCATTCGTTCTGAATCACCATAAAATTGTCGTCCACCATTCGCTATTATTGCCTCACAGTCGCCGTCATCGCACGGTACTCATGCTACTTAGGCACACCTGCCTGTTTCGCCTAATTCGCTTATTGAAAAAACTTGGTTATGGACATAGACAAAAAGAGGCAATCGCCCGGCATTCGCCATCGCCGATTCGCATAGTGGGATCCTAGCACATTCAGCGATGATACAAATGGTGACCTTTCGCATGAGAGATGCACATGCTACTATGTTCACTTAGCAATAAATCGGAGCCTAGAGAAAGTGGACATTTGTAGTTTATCATAACTAGTATGCTAGATAATATTCGGTAGGTCCATTACACCACATTGGGTATATTACCCTGCATCATGGTCTTGTTTCAAGAGGGAGATTAACACCGTGGCATAGCACAGCCTAGCATAAGCCCCCTAACTTTATCTTGATGAAGAATCTGGCTCACATTAGTACAGTGCAGATCCTATCGAGATAAATCTTCCGTTGTGTCATATTTGTCTGGCAGTAATAGTCAAATCCCTAGGGAAATATAGGTTTGAGTCCCGGAGGGAAGAATGAAAACCTAATATTTAGTAGTGGCCCCGAAATCATTGACGATATGCCTATTAGTATAATAGTCCTCTTTCAAGTACCGCGGTCAGCGTATTTGAAAACCTCGCTGCAGGGAGAAAGAGTCCTACATCATAAGTGTAACGCTAATTCTCTTATGGAATCGTCTTTATGATTGGGTACTCACTACGAAAAAACTTTGTAAAAAATAAAAAAATATAAATTAACTTAATAATTGTTATAATAAGGTTTTCCATCACGTGGATGTCTTATGTTGATTCTAGCACAGATGCTGCTCACAAAGCCGCCATACTTCCTTCAATGCCATATCAAGACTAAACTTAAGACATCACATGAATATGAAGGGGATGGAAGGGAGGGCCCTACATCGTCAATGATTTCGGGGCCACTACTAAATATTAGGTTTTCATTCTTCCCTCCGGGACTCAAACCTATAATTTATTAGTGGCCCCTCCATCATTGACGATATGCCTGATATCTCAAGACTGGAGGGGGACATTCGTGACAATATCATACCACTAAGAAGTATCTATAGGTAGAGTAAAAGAATCATATTACAAATTAAGTGTTTATTGCTTACATACAATATAATATAAAAATATAAAATGGGAAAGAAAGCAGTGCGTTACTTCAAAGAAAGTCTGCTTACAATGACCATTCAGGTACATTAGAGAGAATATCACATTGAGATTCACTAGGTTCAAGGCGCATAAATGATATGAATATGTTTTATGCCCTTAAAATAACTTTGTACATAGTATAACGTTTGTACATTTTCATTTACTAACTTCTAGATACACTCTGATAGTTATCTTATATATAAAACAAAAAATAAAATATCTCGAGCTGTAGAACCAGCTCGACTTATCAAGTATCACAGCTCATGATCTTATCACATATTCCGGCGGAGGGTCTAGATGTCTAAGCTCTCCAGTACCCCCCCCCCCCCCCCCTTTCTTTTCACCTAAATTAAAAATAGCACATAGACTTACTAGACCCGCTGATGCAAGGCCATACAGATAATTTTTGGCTTATCTAGGGCCACAGACAGGTAACATGTTACGAAAGTATGGTTGGAAGCCTACAGTTTGGTATTAGCAATATCCTCTATTGAATAGTTGTGTAAAAACCGCCCACTTCCTGATGTCATGAGCTCGGCCCACTACTCCAGGGTTACTTTCCCTAATTACATCCACGATTAAGGAAGCCAGTTTTTTCCTTGTGATGCTCGTACCTGTGTTATTGACCCATAGGGCTCCCTGTTGTTGAGGCTGTGTCACCCTCATAAACTTGATTAGAGCCTGCACCGGGCATAAATTATGATGTGTATGTCCTCTTTTGAGAGCCGGGATTGTAAATTCCGAGAACACATGCTCACTATGCTCATTCTTTTGCCACGAACGTGGGAGATGGTGCAATTTGCAAATGTTCATTTAATCTACCAAACCTGAGGCAATTAGGTTCGTTGCTCATCGCCGCCAGCTCTGACACCCTGTTCCCTGTGGCCAAGGCCATAAGGAACACAGCCTTCTTTAATAATGAGTCAAAATCCGGCGCAAAACTATACTTGCGCGAATGAAGCAAGGATAAGGCCTTGTCCAGTGACCAGGTAGGCATGAGCTGACGGGGTGGAGGGCGAAGCTTGAAACATGCCATCATGAACCCTTTCTCCTCCGCCTGTGGTATGGATAGACCAGTGAGGTCATAAAAGGGAGTTCTAATGGCAGACAGATGATATTTTAGTGTAACTACAGAAAAGCGCTTCTGGTCAAACAAATAATTCAAGTACTTAAAAACCAGGGCTACTGATGTGTCTGTTTGCGCCGTTTCCACTATCCAGTTAGTGAAAGTTTTCCAATGAGACTGGTACTGTCTCCTGGTAGACACAGTATACCGATTAAGAAATTTATTTGTGACACTTTGCCCATACGGAGTTCACCATTTAGCCTTCTGAATGTCCAAAAGGCAAAAGTCAGTGAGGTCTCTAGGTTGCCAGTTGTCTCCAAGTGGAAGTACGAGACCGGGAGCGACACCGGGTTCTCGCACCACGTTTTCAACTGGTGGTACCACGTCTGAGCCGGCCATAGAGGCGCGATCGACGAGACTAGGCCTCGGTAACCCTGTAGTTTGTGAACTATTTGACACATGAGTGAAGCGTCGGGAGGAGGAAAAAGATAGATGGAACTCCACTTGTTCCAGTCCTCCGTCAATGCGTCTGGACCCCCCGCCGAAGTTGTTACCTGGCGGGTTAGGAAGAGAGGGAGCCTGTGGTTCCCCTCGGACGCAAATAGATCCACTTGTGAACGGTAAGGCTCTGCAATCATCTTGTTGAAGACGTTTTGCTTGATAGCCCATTCTACTGTGTTGCTCTGTCGCCGGGACAGTGCGTCTGCCCAGACGTTCGCAACGCCTGGGAGATAAGAAGCATGAAGATGAATGCTCAGCTTTTCGGCCAGAGCAATAATCTTCTCTGACAACTCTAGCAACTTCCGAGACCTCGTTGACCCTTGCTTTTGAATGCAGTGTACCGCATTCAAATTGTCCATCTGAAATGCTATTGATTTCCCCCGCAATGAGGAGCCGTGAGCCTGAAGGAAAAACAAAGGGACTAATAGTTCCTGCGCGTTGATATGATAATTCTCGGTTTGGGACCAAAGCCTTGCCCTTGGTGGCCTAGGCTTGACTGATAACCCCAGCCTATTTTCCCCGAGGCATCTGTGTCTATCCATACCGTAGGTGAGGGAGAAACTCACGTCATTGTTGAGTGCAAAATTTCTCTCTTTGCCCAGACCGACAGTAAGTTGTGAATTAAGTGAGGAATTTTCCACAATTTTCCCGCCGGCAATAGCGGGAAATATTTGTTGCCTTCCAAGATTAATCTCTTTACTTTCAACCGGCCCAACTTTACAGTTAGTTGGATCCAGTTGAGAGAACCGACCAGAGACTCCCAGATCCTCCTCGTCGTGTTCAGACTGTGGAGAAACGCAAATAATTTGTTTCGAAATCTGTTGCGGTTGTCCACACTCTGGCTGAGAGTAAGATTGGCTGTGTCCCAGACCAGTCCTATCCACTGAATCGCCCGTGTGGGAACAAGATGCGACTTTGCCAAGTTGACCTTGAACCCTAGGAATTGTACATGATTGATAACGAGATTGACATGGGTTTTGCATAAACTCTCTGACTCCGCCACTACCAGCCAATCGTCCAGGTACCACAACACGTTGATCCCCTGATTTAACATTGGCATGAGGGCCTGCCGGACTAATTTTGTGAAAATTCTCCGTGCCAGGTTCAAACCGAATGGCATTCTTTGGAAGACATAAGTCTCTTGCCTGATCCTCAAGGCGAGGAATTTTTGGAACCGTTTGTTGATGGCGACATGCCAGTAGGGGTCTGTCAGGTCTAACGAGCACATCCACCCTAGTGGTGGGAGGGTTAGCCTGATGTGATTCACAGTGAGCATCCTGAAGGGTACATTGTGAATATATTCGTTCAAACGCGAGAGATCTACTACTGGTCGCATTTGAACACTGTCCCTGTGTGGCACTAGAAAAAATCTGGACGTGAATACAGGGCAAGTTGGATCGACCGGGACAATGACATGCTTGGTGATAATTTCCTGGACTAGTGACTCCACCTCTAAAGACACATGATTGACTTCTTGAGTCTGACGTAAACGAGGTCGGCGGAGCCACCGCCAGGTGATCCCTTTGCGTACCACTGCCCAAGTTCGCCGGGGCCAGGCCTGGTGACACGCCCGAAAAGACCCAGTTACTTGACTGGGTCTGTCCGACAGCACTACCCTCGGATCCGACTCGCCCTCGATGGGCCCTGGGAGAGAGAGAGTTTGACTGACTAGTTTTTTGCTGGTGGTGGGGTAGGTGTGGACGGTTGGCTGGTTGTAGCTGGTGTTGATCCCTGTCCTAACTTATGTTGTGGCCTATTCTTGTTATGCAACTTACCTGAGTGCTTACCCTGTTTTGGCTTGTACTGGGTACCTCCTTGTGCTTGGGGAGACACGGGGCCCTGAAAGGACTGCTTAGCACCAGAAAGATGTGACTTACCTCCACCTTTAGGCTTGGAATAAGGTTTCTTGAAGTTCTCCTTTTTAGCTTGGGAGGTACCCGGCTGCAAGTTGTCAACCATATTATAAACTGCCCTCCATGTGTCAAGGCTGAGCAAAGAAGCAGTTAAAAGTGGGGAAAGGGTTACCCGGAGACCAATGTCTTCCGGTAACTTCCTAACCATGTACACTCTTAAGTCTTGGTGTGCCCGGACTGCCTCCAACAAGGCTATCCGGATGTCGCCCACAGATTGGATGGAATTTTGTAACAGAAGCCGTCTAGATAGTTCAGTGGCCTTTCGTACATTTTAATCAGAAATAGCGACTATGGTCCTCGTGAGGGACTGGGCTATTTGGCGGCTCAACAAAAATTGGGAAAATAGTCTGAGAGCTTTATATCTCAATTTGAAATCTCTGTCTAAGTGTGCAGAATGGTTGAGAATGGTTCCTGTAAGTCATAGAGAGACAATTTGGGAGCCGACAGGAAATAAAAAAGGACTGGGGACACCCCTCTGGCTTTATTGATTGGCATGGAAAACAAAAGGTGGTTATCTTGTGGAATTTGGTGGTAGGATTTTGAAGTGATAGTGGTAGCAAACTGGTGAGCTTCTGCCTCCCAGTCCACCCAAGGGCCAACACCTACCTGCCCCACCTGCAGAACTGGATTATGAGACTGGTCTAGAGCTGGAGTTGTATCCAACTCCGGCGTTAGTGCGTTGAGCGATTTTATATCGTTCACGCCGTCAGACTTCGTCCAATCCGCAAAAAGTCGTGCAGATGAGGCGGGAGGTAATGCCGGAGTAGAAGAGTATACAAAGAATTCAGGAGAATGCACATTTGGAATGGCTTTGATAGTAACATCTAAAACTTGCCCTCGTGAGTCTTTGGCCCTTAGTTTCTTGCTTCTACTAACTTCTAATACCCATTCTGTAGGCACTGGGATCTCCCTCGATACAGTTGTCTGTGCTAGGCTCGGATTTTTAGCAATAGCCGGCACCCACGAGCAGTCAGGACCATATAAAAGCGGCATAGGGCCTCTTCTATGTGAGGTTTAATGTAGAGGGGGAGGGGTATCATCCGTGATAACGCGAACATTGGTAGTGGTCAAGTAGGCGGGCACTATAGTGCCACTTGCCGTAGTGTTCACTGGGATTACGTTACTTTGTGGGAGTGATCTAATAGGGACAAGTCTGGAAGGTTCTATGGGCCGCACAGCCAACCCTATCGGGGGAGCTCCCGGCGGAGCAATGGGAGTATCCTGAGCCTTTGGTACATTGTATTGACGCATAACTTTATGCAAGATATAATCTAAATCATCAATAGTTATATATTTACTATGTGACTCCTTAGACGACTCTGACCTCACTTCCGAACCATCCTCTGTGTGTGGTGGTTGAGCCGAAGGTAGTTCTACCACTTCCGGCTCTTCTTGTACCTCTAACGGTTACGGCTGTTGTTGCTGCGGATCTGACCATGGTGTAAAAGCCGGCCAAGGTAAATCCGGCACTGAGGATGGAATAATTTCAATATCCTCCATGTCCCTGACACTGTCTTGGAACCGTACATTGTTCTCCACTAATGAGGGTTCTGATTGTCTCCACATACTTCGACCTGGATTAGGAGGTTGAGAATCAAGTATCACTTGACTACCCTGTGAACTAATAAGGTCCTGATGTATATCCCCGATACTGTTCAGCTAACACTCTTTGTGACACTATTGGGGGCCTACTGACAAGTAAGTTAAATTTTGGTATTGCAAAATGTATGTCCTGATTCACACTTAAAGATTCCCTCAATTCCTCCCTGGGAGTTGACTCAGTCCCCTCCTCTCCCACCTCTGAGCTGCCAGATTGGACGTTAGGTACGGAGGTGGGGGTGGAGGGAAATGGCCGGAGCTCCGGTGTTGGCCGGTGCCGCGACTGCGTCTCCTCCTTGCGGGAACTTTTATGTCCTTTCTCTGATTTTCTATGACTAGATGTCGCCTCGTCATCTTTTCGTATCTTGTGAGATCTTGAAGACTCTACTGAAGAGTGTCTAGATTGCCTGAGGGGGATCCTCGATCGGGACCTTGAGCGGTCACTCGATGAAGGTGAACGGCCCCTCTTCTGGCGGCCGAGCGGGGGGTTGCCTTGCTAGAATCACTGCTCTCGTCACTACTCACTAGCTCTTTAGATAAAAATTTAGTTTTGGTTATAGATTTAGTAGATTTAGCCGGCGTTAACTTCAGCACTGGTGATTTGATAACCAAGCGCTCCCAAAGCGCCTCATCATCACAGTGTAGAGCCTTATGGGCAATGTCTTTCGTGTAGGCATTAAAAGTGTTCTTTATTTCCTTGAGTGCTACAAGACATGAATGATATTTCTTACTAAATAAATTTGAACGAAGTTCGGAACAAATGGCGCACTTTTTGGATACCCAAATACCTTGTGATCTATCGAGGCATTGTACACACTTCATACAAAGTTTGTGTGCAAACACGGGTATAAGAGAGCAAGTAGGCGTAGCACAGAGAACAACTAGAGGCATGATGGAGCTAAACAAAAAAAACGCCGGGATCTGCCCCTTCCCCTGCCGACCTGTGCTGCTACAGATGTACCGTGATCTGGAAATAGAAAATTTAAAGAAATCAATGCTCATAAGGATAAACCGAGAGGTACACACATCATTACTCTCACAAATACGCCGGAAAGTTAGCTGTAGACCAACCGCTACTCTAACCTTCCGCTGTACTTGTCTGCGACAAAACCGCTAAAGATTTTGTCGTCTTTAGAACTGCTTGCCTGTGACAAAGTGTCACTGGCCCGTAATAACCTTAAAAGCACACTAACCCTTAGTCTACAAGACCGGAAGGATAGTAATCACTGGACTGTTTATCCGGGCTTATATAAGTCTGGTCATGCCGCGTGAGGCTCTTGGTCTGGGCGAGTTCACTCGGCCGGGCCGAGATTCCCTTGAGAATCTGCATTTACGCCGGGAATAGTGGTACAGCACACCACTCCGAGTAATTTGGCTAGTTCCTTTCTCGCCTGCAAGGCGAGTCTCCGGCATCGATACACAGAAAGATCGCCAGAGGAAAAAAACAAACTTTTGAAGGAGACTGACATATGAGAAAGTTAGAACCCCATCAGAACCCCACCAAATAGACAGGATGTCTCCTGCCACATTGTTATCATGTAAAATACCCTTTATGACAACAATAAACACATCTTGTGGCTAAAATAGTAAAATTAAGCAATAATTCGTACTTCTAGCCAACTAAGAATACCCCTAATGAGGCTGGCCACGAGCCTCATAGTCATTTATATAATGAATCTCTTAGTCTTACCTCTGAAGAAGCAGCGACTAGCGGAGAAAAGCCCCTTGGCCTGGGGGAAAGCAAAACACGGACCCTGGAAAGTTTCACACCACGTGTGACAACTCTTAGACTAGAGCGTCTGCTAAAATAAAAAATAAATGGCAACTGCCTCATAGCGATGGCCTGAAGCATTATCCTGTGGAAAAATAGCCTCCTAACTAATAGTTAAGTAGCAAACACTAAGGCGCAGAATCAAACAAGAACACAACATGAACGCGCGGTCCCAATGGGGGCAACAAAGCGCCTGTACAATAGTACCCTATTTTTACACTCTCCTGCGGGCACACCAATGGGGCTGCCTGGTCTAGCTAGTCTAAACCTATTCTAGTACAACTCGGATAGATACAAATGAGCAAAAGACTCAGTAGAGTTGAGTGAACGAAGAATAAAGCCGAGCACAGGCATGCACGTCTGGAAGCTGTGAACGCAGGGAGAGGAAGGAAGTATGGCGGCTCTGTGAGCAGCGTCTGGGCTAGAATCCACATAAGACATCCACGTGATGGAAAGCCTTACTATAACAATTATTAAGTTAATTTTTATTTTTAATTTTTTACAAAGATTTTTCGTAGTGAGTACCCAATCATAAAGACGATTCCATAAGAGAATTAGCATTACACTTATGATGTAGGACTCTTTCTCCCTGCGGCGGGGTTTTCAAATACGCTGACCGTGGGTACTTGAAAGAGGACTATTATACTAATAGGCATATCGTCGATGATGGAGGGGCAACTAATAAATATTGAAATCTTCCATTACATACGCTTCCTTGTACTGTATGTACACTTTAAATCATCCAATAAACAGCACTGCAATGCTAATTATTGGGTAAATATGTTATGTTAAAGGATATAACCATGTTAGGTAGAATAGTTAACCATATTAGGAAGACGTTTTGAGGTACTATGGTGGACATAAGTCCTGCTACTCTTGCCCGGCAGAGAATCGCGAATTGTGTTGGTAACATTGGTGCAACCCCCCCACCCCCCTCCTTCCCCACTCTGCTACTCTCTCTCAGCCCTCCTTTCCTCTTTCTTTCCTGTTTCACGTCTATAAGCCCCTCCCCTTGGATTGTTTCCACTACCATGACCATAACCAGGGCCCTGACTATAGCCACATCATGATAAAGATCACGATAATCTCTCTCTCCTTCCTTTCTCTCATTTATCCCTCTATCATCGAATCTACAGTGTATATCATAATTATGCATGCTTTCCAATTCCTCCTAAAATGGAATAACATAACGTTAAAATAGCAATAGCTTACATAGTTCAAGTTCAGATTTGCCGTTTTATTTAAACGTAGCACAATATATAGTTTTATGATCCATTCGCATATGGGAGTATATTAACCATATAATATTATCTACTGTAAGTCAGATACAATTGAGACTTGAATATACTTTTGCATTCTCATTTTGTAATTCTGTTTTGATTAATTAAGCAGATATATATACAGTATATATATATATATATATATATATATATATATATATATATATATATATATATATATATATATATATATATATATATATATATATATATATATAAGTATTTGGAGTTAACATGTATTTCACTGTTGAAGTTTATATTCAGTAGTATTATTATGTTACCTCCACCAACCTACTTTACTAAAAGAGATCATTGACCCACACATATAATGGGTTCCTTGATTCAATGCATTGCATATTAGTGTTTTTAAGTATATGGTTATAGGCTAGGTGTGTAGGCTTATTCTCAATAATCGGCTGTCAACCCGCCTCCCCCTTCACTACGGTACGCTCACACTAATCTATTAATATTTTGTAACTAGTCAACTCAAACAAACGGCCACACACAATAGTGTGACATTTCATTACACATGCATGCATGATATGATCATACTTGAGGAGATTTGACGTCTTTCAACTGCCTCAGCGAGCGCTGCTACCTCCGAGATTAACCCCTTCTGTACCAGGGTTGGGTCTAATTTTAATTTAGCTATATTTAGACAATTTTATGCAGTTAAGGACAGATCTGTGGTATTAAGAAGAGTTAATTTAGATGGTATAAAACCGTTTAACTGTTACACTTCCTTCTTTTACTGAATAATAATGTTTGTAAATAACTATACTCCATTCACTGGAGAGGTTGAAATAACTATACTCCATTCACTGGAGAGGTTGAAATAACTATACTCCATTCACTGGAGAGGTTGAAATAACTATACTCCATTCACTGGAGAGGTTGAAATAACTATACTCCATTCACTGGAGAGGTTGAAATTAAAGTGCTGGGGGAGGCCACCTGTAAGTGGTGAAGGGAGTGATACGGTTATCGCTCCTTCCGAGTGGATAAATGGTTCTTCTTGTCCCTTCCATTAACATAAACAAATACATAAGTGCAGTTCAGTCAAGTACAATATTAACATAAACAAATACATAAGTGCAGTTCAGTCAAGTATAATATTAACATAAACAAATACATAAGTGCAGTTCAGTCAAGTACAATATTAACATAAACAAATACATAAGTGCAGTTCAGTCAAGTACAATATTAACATAAACAAATACATAAGTGCAGTTCAGTCAAGCACAATATTGAATTGCATATAATTACGCCTAATTAATTTCGACTCTGTTTCATCATAACGTTGGGGCAAAATGCCAATTTGGCATGACATTTGGGTATGTTTAATATGGCAGTTGACACGAATTATTAAGTCAAACATAAGGCGGTGGAAATGTGTACGACAAAACAGACTATATTTCTTTAAACACGACATATTTATAGAACTAAAATATACTGTATATATCTATATTAATCACGAGTGAAGTAGCTTAAGGGATGTCGTTGCGTAGCAGATGAATGTCAATATCATAGAGCAGAGGAGAGCCTTGGTGAATCTTACCTAGACCATGAAAACATACTTTTTATTTACCCTTTCGGTTCCGGGGACATCTTATATATTTCACTATAGCTATGTTCAGACTATTATATATTGATAAGAAAGGTGCTGTTGTAGTTAAGGTATTATTTGCAATAGTCAGTAACATTTTAAATAGTAGACAACTTCTTTAGCTCAATACAATCGTCAAATATTTGCCAGAATTGGATGAAAAGAATATCACCGCTACTGAATGAGTTAATTAAACCTCATAATTGTAGCGTTACTTGGACGAAGAGACTCATGCCCATACCATTTTAATAAACACCAACCATAGAAATTTATATAAAAAAAAAATAAAAAAAAATAAGGGATAATGAAGTAGGATATAGCTGTAATGGTTAAGGAATCTTGTAAATAACGAACATGTGGGAATTCACCTAATGTAAATTTGAATATTGCAGGCCCTCTATGACTTTAAATATTTAATGTCCAGTTAGTTTATAGGTGTTTCAACATAATTGATATTGGGCCAAACAGATCATAAGATAAACCATTTAATTATTAGATATAGTAATATTAATAATAAAATTAGGCTGTCCTCCAAAGAGATTAGATTTACGCTGGAGTGGTAAAGGTATTGTTAAACACGCACTGGAAATGTTTTGGGTTAGATTATCGTCTTGTCCAACAATAAGAGTACTGGTTTTTGGTTTACCATGCAACACGTCTTTTAACCCCTTCACCACGATGACGTATTTTTCTTCATATTTTGGTTACTATTAGACAATGTTCTTTAGCTTATAATCTACTTCTAGGACTCAAAGGGGTAAATACGATCTCAATAATCACTCTGAGTAACACAGGTCCTTCTTAAACTGCATAAACTCGTCTGATTATAGCCAGAATCGAAGGTAAGAACACGTCATCGTGCTGAAGGGGTTAACTAAGAGCACTATTCATATAACCTTATTTGTAAACATTTTTTTGTTCCTAAATATTGTTATATTGTTTGTAGCTACTAGCTGTATACACCATCAATTTGCTTAATATAATGCTCAATCCAATAGTTCTCAAATTCATGCTATGAAAAGTCAATGCAAGGTTTGGTTACACATTATAAAATACCGGTACCCTAGTCTTTCTTCCACGTGAAATTAATAGATATATAGATAGATAAATTATAAACACAATTGTCACGTGTTCGTATATAACTTATACGCGAAGAATGTCCATATAGGGAAGAATGTCCATATAGGGAAGAATGTCCATATAGGGAAGAATGTCCATATAGGGAAGAATGTCCATATAGGGAAGAATGTCCATATAGGGAAGAATGTCCATATAGGGAAGAATGTCCTATAGGGAAGAATGTCCATAGGGAAGAATGTCCATATAGGGAAGAATGTCCATATAGGGAAGAATGTCCATATAGGGAAGAATGTCCATATAGGGAAGAATGTCCATATAGGGAAGATTGTCCATATAGGGAAGAATGTCCATATAGGGAAGAATGTCCATATAGGGAAGAATGTCCATATAGGGAAGAATGTCCATATAGGGAAGAATGTCCATATAGGGAAGAATGTCCATATAGGGAAGAATGTCCATATAGGGAAGAATGTCCATATAGGGAAGAATGTCCATATAGGGAAGAATGTCCATATAGGGAAGAATGTCCATATAGGGAAGAATGTCCATATAGGGAAGAATGTCCATATAGGGAAGATTGTCCATATACCATATAGGGAAGAATGTCCAAGGGAAGATGTCCTATAGGAAGAATGTCCATAATATGTCCATATAGGGAAGAATGTCCATATAGGAGAATGTATACCATATAGGGAAGAACATATAAAAGAAAAACAAAAACAACAATCTTCGCTCTGGGTTTTATTTACGGTACTTAACCAGCTACCTGCTTAATAAGAAAACAAAATATAGAACAAAATAAAGAGTTTTAGAGAGTCCTAAGCTGAAGTGTTTGTTGTTGTTTCACCATATACTAAATTCCCCAGGCAGTTTGTTTCAAAATTGATAATTATAATATGATGCAGTGTAGGTATTGTTAATTTGAGTTATAGTTTATTTATTAACAAATGCACAAATGCACTTCATTAAAACACATAATTGGAAGTAATGTATCAATAATTACAACAGAAACAATGTAACCTTGCGTCACCATTATAACTAGTGGAATTGATGGCGTGAGAGAAACAATATGTGTGTGTGAAATGGTAGTAAATGAAGGAATATAAAGATAAACCAGGTTCTACTTGTCAATTTATTGTCCACATGTGTGTCTGTAACTATCATAATCATTCATTTGAGAGCTTGTTCTGCATCACTTAAGATACTTCACTCGTGATTAATATACTGTAGATATAGAACTATTATTTCTATAGTTGAATAACTTCTACACAAATTATAGTTTACATGAGAATATATTAACCGAATAAACCACTTTCATGTATCATGTTCTCGTGTTCCCAGTTGTTGACCATGTTGCCTCACACAGATTACATGGGATTTAAGTCTGGTGCCTTACTCGGCTTGATTTCTTTAGGATCGTTGATGCATTTGTGTTCTGGCTATAATTAGGCAATTATATTCTGATTAGGAAAGGTATATGGAAAACAGAAGGTTAATTGGGATAATCTTTACCCTTTTAATTCCCAAAGATATTTATTACGCTTTATAAAATTGTCTAGAAGGAGCCACAATAAATTGTCAGCATGCGTCATGAACCTCAAGGGGTAAATGGTGTCGCAAGGAAAACCAAAGAATATCCTCCTCCTGTCGGAGACAATATTCAAACTTTAAACATTTTAGCTCTGTGTTCAACACTTAATACCTCTACCACACATACTGTACACATGTGTTCAACACTTAATACCTCTACCACACATACTGTACACATGTGTTCAACACTTAATACCTCTACCACACATACTGTATACACATGTGTTCAACACTTAATACCTCTACCACACATACTGTATACACATGTGTTCAACACTTAATACCTCTACCACACTTACTGTATACACATGTGTTCAACACTTAATACCTCTACCACACATACTGTATACACATGTGTTCAACACTTAATACCTCTACCACACATACTGTATACACATGTGTTCAACACTTAATACCTCTACCACACTTACTGTATACACATGTGTTCAACACTAATACCTCTACCACACATACTGTATACACATGTAAATAGGTAGTGACGGCATTTCCTCCCTTGCTTGTGTTTACTGTATGATATCTACGTTATTTAGGCGTTATGTGATATTTTATAGGTCATAAGGTTCGGATATCACTTATCACATTATCATTAGAATTACTAAGACTTATCTAGTTTAATGAATATATATGGAAAATACAAATAAGTATAATTAATTCAAATAATAATGTGATAATCAAGAGTGATATCCAAACCTTAAGAGCAATGAAGTATCACACGGAACATATATATAACTGATATAATACCTTAAACACAATCAAGAGATAAAATGCCGTCGCTACCTATTGTTATGTGTAATAAGTGAAGCAGGGCCTGTGATTGGCTGTAAGAAGCGTGGGCCAAATCAGTCAGTCTTCATAGCTTGCTTACATTTTGGGTTTATCATTTATTTATCTCGCTTGTGTTTACCGTATGATGTATATTTTATTAATTAATGTATTTAATATGATATATCAAGGTTATCAAGATTCGGATAACACTGTAGATTGTTAAGTAATCATTACAATTATTAACACGTGTCTAGTATAATGAATGAATAAAGAATAATAAAGATAATAATAAAAACATTATCAGCTCTGCGACTCTTCAGGGCCAGTGAGCTACGGTATTGATAAGATGGGGAATCATGGGCGTCGATACAAACACCAATTAGGTGCCAGAGGCATGGTTCCAGTGAATCGAGAATAGCTATATCTATAAGTTTGTATTCAATTAAAGAAGGAAGTGTAACAATGTTAAGGCCTCATACCAGCTCAATTAGTTCTTCTAAATACCACAGATCCTTCCTTATCTGCACAAAATTGTGGAAATATAGCTGTAATGAAACTATAGCACATCCCCGGTATGGAAGGGGTTAATTTCGGAGGGAGCAGTGTTTGCTGAGGCAGTTGAAAAACTCCTAAAGTAAGAAAATAACATACAAGATTGTGTAATGTAATGACACATTAATGTGTGTGGCCGTGTTTGAGTTGACTAGTTACAACATATGAGTAGATAAGTGTGAGCTACTGTAGTTAACCCCTTTAACACGATTACGTTATTTTCATCATAGTTTGGTTACAATTAGACAATTTTCTTTATCCTATAATATACTTGTAGGATCCAAAGGGGTAAATAAGATCTCAATAGAACTTCTGAATAACATAGGTCGTTCTTAAACTGAATCAAAGGTAAAAAGGCGCCATCGTGCTGAAGGGGTTAAGGGGGAGGTGGTTTGACAGGCGAGTATTGAGAATACACACGTAAACATATATTTATAACTTTTAATATTTTATGTGTGTCAATTATCTCTTTTACTTATATATAAAATTTAACAGTGAAATACACACTTACTCCAAACAGTGGGATATATGGGTTTAGATAATTATAACTGAATTGAAATATGATAATGCCAAAGTAAATTAAAATATCGGTTGTAATTGACATAATTAACATATACAGTATAGTTAAATACTTCCATATTCGAATGGATTATCAAACTTTACATTTTGTTAGGTTTATATAATATAGTAAATATAAATATGAAATATGTAACGATATGTTATTTCATATTAGTTAGGTGATTAGGAAAACATTCATAAAAATAGTGATTCGATGAGAGAGGGAGACATAAAGAGCGGCTCGTAGACGTGAACAAGAACGAAACCAGTAGCGAGGGAAGGAGGGGTTTGGCTGAGAGAGGATGGTAGAGTGGGGATGGGGTGGGGGGGAGGGGGGTATCAATGTTACCAACACCATTCGCGCTTCCCTGTCAGACAGGTGTTGCAGGACTTATGTCCACAATAGTACGTTCCTATATAAGTTATTGTAAGGGTTTACCGTTTGGGAGGTTACCTTATGTAGTTATAGGTTGATTGTAAGGGTTAAACGTTTGGGAGGTTACCTTATGTAGTTATAGGTTGATTGATGTATCTGGTAGGTTCACTGCTCTCCGTCCAGCTCTCTCGTAGATTGATAGATAAGATAGATAGATTGTTTTATTCTTATTTAGTAAAAGTAATGCTGCCACCGTAACCATATACCTTATAAATATAAGTAAAGGAATTAAAAGTCGCTGTATCCAAAACCACGTTGATTTATTCAAACAAAGTAATTTAAATAGTACAATGGGAATTCCCCTAAGTTGTGAGGAATCTCCTAGGGCCTGTTGACTTGCTCATAGTTTGTGTCTAAGTGTCGTCAAAACTCCTCTCCTACCTTCACTACACACCTCAGGTTCGCCCCAGGCACATGATCTTAACTTCCGATTCACGTGCACAGAGCCTGGGTGACAACCCCAAAGGGCCAGTGAGCTTAACCTGTTAAGCGCTAAATAGCCCTAGGAGCTAGGGTAGTTATTTGTGCATTTCTGCCAAAAAATTCGATCTCACAGAATTTTAAAAAAAGTACCTCAATGTCTTGGAAATAAGCAGCCACATCCGCCAATATATATATATCCACCCTAAAAAAATGTGGGTGTGGAGTTACGGTGGCTGCAAGTTGAAAAAAATGGACTGATAGGCACGACATCCCCGAGCGAGCGAGTGTGTGTGTGAGTGAGTCAGGCGGGAGGAGAGAGAGAGAGGGTGGAGGCAAGAACGTGCGATTGATGAGAAGCAACGCTCTATATCTCGCCTAAAAATCACCTTTATGGTTTCACCTGTTCATATTCATGAGTAAGGCAGCCCATGTGAATAATATACACTGATAAATGAAGCGCAGAGAGGCATACGGACGAATAATAGGCGAAATAAGAGTGGTGTATTGAGAAAGGTGGGTGGCGCGGGAGAGAAAAGGGGTCAGATTACAGTAGGTAGATGAGATTAGCGTGGGTGTATGCACAAATTTAGACCTTATAGACACTTTGTGTTGTCGTTGCTATATTGTAAACAACGATAAGGCTTCTTGGATGGCGCAGTATGTTAGAGTAACCCGATATCTCATTACACAATTTTTACGCACTATTTGCTTGCAACTCATGGATGAAAGGTTATTTATTTACTTGTAAATTTCTTTACTGTTTGTTCGTAATGATAGAATATGTTAGGTTATGTAAAAGTATTATACATACTAAATACTTCGATATACACAAGTGTATCGAGGGTATATATTTTTTTTTTTTGTCAAGCATTCGTCTGCCCGAAAATACGTACGCACTAATCGCTGTCAGTATAGTGTGAACAGTCATGGTCTAGTGGTTAGAGTGATGGACTGAGTGAGATGTAGGCCTAGAGACGTGGGTTCGAAACCAAAGAGGTTATGGGGATGTTTTTGGAGTGTTTATATCACTTGAAATTTTTTTTTTTTACATACTTACGCCCTGCTATTCATAAAGTCGAAAACTTTGATGAATAGCAGAGCGTAAGTATGTTTTTTTGTGTTTATTTTTTTATTTTATTTTTTTTATTTTTTTTTATTATTACAAAAGGTTGTTACAAAAGGTTAGTACATAAGTATAATATTACATAGGTATATATATAAATAAAAACAAATATTGCCTGGCTAATGAATTAAACTGAAATAATAAATGAAAATATTGCTTATATATACAGTATACTGTATACAATAATATACTGTGTATATATATATATATATATATATATATATATATATATACATATATATATATATATATATATATATATATATATATAAATAATATATATATATACAGTATATACCAAAACATATGAACTATCCTACAACTATAATTTGTACATGTTATGATAATATTATCACGTTGGTCAGGTACGGGCAAGTAGGTAGGCAGGCAGGTGTTTTGAGATCACGTTGGTCAGGTACGGGCAGGTAGGTAGTGAGGTAGGTAGTGAGGTAGGTGGGCGGGGCAGGAGTTTGGCTGAGGCAGGGCGACACAGGTACCACTCCTAGTAGTACTTGAGTGAGTGGTAGTCCCTGAAGCACTCGCCCAAACACAACCCAACGTTGCATTCCTTGCACATTGATGTGACTCGGCTACTTTTTTGTGGCTTTCTGGTGGAGTGGGCACAGACCTGGCACTGTACTTGCAGCCTCCGGGTGCCAGATAGCTCGGTGTGGATAGGGTAGTGTTTGTCATACCCATCAATGACTCTGTCTGGGAGGTTGACTGCACGGCGACCCCTGTGACCGGAGACTGGTTGGTGTTTTTCTAGGAGTTGGTAGGCGACGTTGTAAATGAACTCCCTGAACTTGAGTTTTTTGTTCGGGGCCATGTCTTTTTTGACCAGCCACATGTTGTAAGCGTTGAGCATCGTGATGTCAACAAAGTGAAGGAAAAGCTTGTGATACCACTTCACTGTTTTTCGTAGACACTCAACGCCTGCAAGCTGGCAATCAGACTTGTCCACAAGGCGCATGTACTTGGTATAATCCACCACCATATCAGGTTTCTGGATAGACTTCTTGGTACGGTAGTGGAATTTACCAGAGTCCACTTGGGCACCTGTATGGACAGTCGAAAGCAGGTGGACTGGTCGCTTATCGAGCCACTTTACCGCCAGAACTTTCCCAGACTTCTCCAGCTGCTTGTAGTGCTCTTTCTTCTTTCTTCTTGGTCTGTCCTGTCTGCGGCGCCTTTGTTCCTCTGCCAAGTCGTCATCAGAAGTGGTGTCACTGTGGGAGGGGTTGTCCAGTTCTATGCGATTGCCTTGGAACTTAGGCATGAACTTTCTGTTAGTTCTGACAGTCCCACATGCCCCCGTTTTGTGGTCATGGAGGAACTGGCAGAGTGCAGGACTTGTATACCAATTGTCGGTGTACAACGTATGCCCCTTGTTCAGGTAGGGCTCCAGCATCTTTTTCACAATGTGCCCTGACATGCCCAATGGGTCGTTGCCACCGACTTTTGGAATGTCTACATCAGTGCCGGTGTATACGATCATGTCGAGCACTATTCCACTTTCACAATCGCACAACACAAAGATCTTGATCCCGAACCTGTGTCTCTTCAAGGGGATGTACTGCTTGAACACCAGGCGTCCTTTGAAAAGCACGAGCGACTCATCAATCACCAGGTTGGCAAAGGGGTAAAAGAATATCCTGTACCTTTGCAACAACATGGTCAACACATCCCGAACTTTCCATATTCTATCAGCTCGGTTTGGATTATTATTGTCTGCGAAGTGCAAAAATCGCAGAAGCAAGAAAAATCTATCACGAGCCATATATTTCCGGAAAATTGGGGTGTTGATGATTGGGTCGTGCTTCCAATAATGCTCCATTACATGCTTCCTGCAGAGAGGCATGATTAGCAACAACGCAAAGAACACAAGGAGCTCAGGGACAGTCGTATCAACCCCTGCACGAATTCTTGCTCTAGGAGATATCACATCAATTCTTTCCCTCACCCAGGTAAAATAGCCATCGGTTTGGGAAACGAGATGAGATAATACCTCCTGGTCAAAAAATGCACAGAAGAAATCAGATTCCGTGGACTGGTCATTGCAGGGCCAGTCTGCTGTTGAACCAGCCAGATTGGCATTGAACTGGTGCAAATCTGGTTGGAAATGGGACCCTTCAGACCAGGCAAAATTATACGCCCGTGGGGGATCAGGATGGGCCATGTCGTCTGCGCCTTCGTCGTCAGACAGGTCTTGGTCATGGTCACGGTGCAGAAGTACATCGTCGTCTTCCGAATCCTCTGCACCTCCCTCATATTGGTCTTGATCCTCCTCAGACTCGCTCCCACTATCACCACCCCAGCCATAGTTCCTGGGATCGAAGGCTTCCCCTTCTGCAGCGTCGTCGTCAGAGGAGTCAGGAGGGAAGAGGAGGGCGTCAAACTTGGATGGCGTTAGACCGGCTGCCAAAACTCTACGAGGCCCTCCAACAGCAGCAGGGGCATGGGTGGGCGTGGGTGGTGGAGCAGGGGCGTGCGTGGGCGGTGGTGCAGGGGCGGCCGTGGTGGGCAGTGGTGCAGGGGCGGCCATGGTGGGTAGTGAGGCAGGGGCGGCCGTGGTGGGTGGTGGTGGTGGTGGCAACGCGGGGGTGGTAGAGGCGGGAGGTGTCACCTTACTCCTCTTGAACTGATAAGGGTGTCCTTTACCCTTACCCTTCTTGCCAACTACCCCCGATGCGCCTGCATCCCCAGGACGGCCACTTGTACTTCCTGTGGTGGTGGGCGCCGTGGGCGTCGTTGCCACAACAGTAGAGGCAGTAGTTGTTGTGGTAGCAGTTGTCAGAGCAAATGCTGAGGACAATGACCTCTTCGCACTCGTCGTGCTTGTTGCACGTGTCGTGCCTCTCCCAGCACGTGTAGGTCTTCTTGGCTGCACTGGCTCATCCTCCTCAGAAGTATATACGTAGGAGGGGTCCCTGGCACGTGTTCGTGTCCTGCCACGAGCACTAACACCGCCAGCAACAGGGTTGGGCGAGTCAACAGGGAGCGAGTCAGGGGAGCGTGTAGGCTCCATAGTGACTGAGAGCGTACTGCGTGTGTAGACTGTGTGGGGTGCGTGCGGCGGATGGTTGTGGGTGCCATCGAGAGGTACCATGTCGCACTAAACGTTGCGCAATTTGTGACTCCCTAGACAGCTTGGCGCCGTTTTGGTACGCCTTTAAAAATCCTGCTTCCGTGAGGCCTATCGCGTTCCCTATAGGAAGCCTTCCGTGAGGCCTATCGTGCTTGCCGGGTTAAAAGGCGTGAGAAATGATCTGACTTGGTAACAACTAGAAGGGAGGAAGTACAGGAAGTTACAATGGATGTACAGTCACTCTAATGACAACTGTGAAATTATATATTATATAACTGTGCCTATAACGTACAGAATATCTCTAAAACCTTCTCTAAATATGCATTCTCTAAAACATATTCTGTTACATATTAATGATGACTTATATAGTTGACAGTACCAATGTTTCCTCAATAAATTCCACCAACAGAAGTACGATCTGTTAATTAAATGCCTTACTAATAAACATTATACTAAAGAAAATCAACAATGACGACGTTTTCCCAATTATTTTAGCTGTTAGACAATTTAATTCAGTTTACAAAGGACCTCTACTGTGGAATAGGAGTACAGTATATACTGTATAGTACTATCTTAATTAACAGTATATACTGTATAGTACTATCTTAATTAACAGTATATACTGTATAGTACTATCTTAATTAACAGTATATACTGTATAGTACTATCTTAATTAACAGTATATACTGTATAGTACTATCTTAATTAACAGTATATACTGTATAGTACTATCTTAATTAACAGTATATACTGTATAGTACTATCTTAATTAACAGTATATACTGTATATTACTATCTTAATTAACAGTATATACTGTATAGTACTATCTTAATTAACAGTATACTGTATAGTACTATCTTAATTACAGTATATACTGTATAGTACTATCTTAATAACAGTATATACTGTATAGTACTATCTTAATTAACAGTATATACTGTATAGTACTATCTTAATTAACAGTATATACTGTATAGTACTATCTTAATTAACAGTATATACTGTATAGTACTATCTTAATTAACAGTATATACTGTATAGTACTATCTTAATTAACAGTATATACTGTATAGTACTATCTTAATTAACAGTATATACTGTATAGTACTATCTTAATTAACAGTATATTAGTATAATTAACAGTATATACTGTATAGTACTATCTTAATTAACAGTATATACTGTATAGTACTATCTTAATTAACAGTATATACTGTATAGTACTATCTTAATTAACTCTCTAACTCTCCCAAAAATGTTTTAAGCCGAGACAAATCATATTAGACAAAATATAATGAAAACAGGTATTTGATATTATTGTGAAATACGATAGTCAGTGTTTTTCAACAGCTTTTTATGATTAGAAAAAACGAAGTTATCATGGCAACTACTTGCTTTTAACCTTGTTTGGAGGTATATATTCATAATTGCGGTCCTATTCAGAAGTTGTTTGTATGAATACTGTATTAGTATATCGCTATATCTAGTCTAGGATATTCCTGGTTGTATTCCTATGTATTTATAGATTAACATATCGTATCTGTACATTTACGGTACGAAATTTCGGCAGCCACTTCGTCGCCGTCTTGATACTGGCCTAGAAAAAGGGTGGCAGTAATCTTTTCCAACCTGTCAACACCAACTTATAGCCGAGCATTCCCTTCCATTCCACACTGCGATGACCCAGGACTGACAGCTAAAACTCCACTTACAGTATAACTATGTCATAATCATTTCAGCCATTATTTCTTTAGTTGAGGTGCGTTATAACAACCACTTTTGTTTTTCCTTCACCATCTAAATGTTCTTCATTTAGTTGAGGCGAGCTACACAGCTACCTCATTCTCTTTGTATTACCCCATTCGGCCGACACTAGGAGGCTAGGCTACTTGAGTGGTTTATGTAGAATAATTATCTCTCCCTTTTGTATTACTTTTGTATTACTTTTCAGTGACCTTATTTTTTGTCTTGTGTAACTTATCCAAACATAAACTCAACACAGATAAATTACTAAATACCCAGCAGTCCTCTTAACTCCCCTCTCAACATCTGACTAATAATATATTACGGAAGCCACTTTAGGGTTGAGTGTGTAATCATCTGAGGAGCCTGTTGGTGCACCTCCCTTCATCCCCTCCTGATTGATTGTTGGCCTTGCAAGTCGTAATGGGAGTGGGTGTTAATGGTGGAAACAAGGTAGTTTGGGTGGTGGGGGAGGGCAGCGAAGAGCGGGAAAGAGAGAAAGCTACATGGAATAGTATTTTATAGACTTTGCGGTCCATTCCGGGGATATAATCTAGGTGGAAAGAGAGAGATTGTGAAGTGTAATACACTCATTATATAGTCTACTATTATATCCTCTTTTTCAATTGCTCAGTAGATTTTTTTTTTTTTAATCTGAGGAAATTTTGCTCCAGGAAAACCAAAATGTTTATGTACAAAATTGTCTAATTTACTGGTGTTTAACCTCTTCAAAAGTGTTTCCAGACATGATGTTATGCTGTGTTCTTATTGAAGCTAATACATTTCTCATAATCCAATGGAAAACCACGAAATATTTCAATGACTTCGATGAGCTGACCGTGTAGTTTAATTGTTTCCAACTAAAAGAAGACATAAGAACATAAGAAAATGGGAGTCTGCAGAAAGCCGATTGGCCTAAGCAAGGCAGATCCCTGTCCCACACAACCCCAGTTCAATTACAAAGCCCAATTATAGGCTCAACACTCTAATACCCTGAGGATCATCTTACCAAAACGGTTAGAGATTAACGCAGGATTATGGGGGTATGCAGAGTGCTGATTGGCCCAACCCGGCTGATCCCCCTTCACACCCAACCCTTCTCGTCCATATGCTTATCCAATTTTATCTTAAAGCTCCCTACCGTTTTAGACCCCACTATAGCACTTGGTAGTCTATTCCACCCATCTACAACTCTGTTACCAAACCAATATTTGCCTATATCTTTTCTGAAACGAAATTTATCTAATTTGAAACCATTGGTACGAGTTCTTTCGCTATCACTGAGCTTTAGTACATTTGTCATGTCCCCTTTGTTAATCCCACTAACCCACTTGAACACCTCTATCATATCCCCTCTAACTCTGCGTCTCTCTAACGAATGTAAACCTAATTTCTTCAACCTTTCTTCATACGAAAGATTTCTAATATTATGGATCATTTTTGTCATTCTACGCTGTACTCTCTCCAATGAATCTATGTCCATTCTGTAATAAGGACACCAAAATTGGACAGCATAATCCATATGGGGTCTCACTAATGACAAGTAAAGTTTTAAGATAACATCAGCAGTTCTGTTACTCACACTCCTAGAGATGAACCCGAGAATCCTGTTTGCCTTATTACGAACGCTTATACACTGTTTTCTAGGCTTCAAATCATTGCTAACAAACACACCTAGATCTTTCTCACAGTCTGAATTTTCTAATTCTAAATTAGCTAGTTTATATTTAACATTTGTATGCATCTTCCCTATCTTTAATACCTTGCATTTGTCAATGTTAAACTTCATCTGCCAATTTACTGACCATTCATGTAAGGTATCTAGATCCCTTTGGAGGCACTCTATATCGCTATCTGAATCAATTGATCTCCCCATTTTAGTATCGTCTGCGAATTTACTTATCCTACTAGTTATACCTAAATCTAGGTCATTTATGTATATAAGAAACAACAGGGGACCTAATACCGATCCCTGGGGGACACCACTTTTGACTGCTCCCCACTCTGACTTGGTACCATTTATGCTGACTCTCTGTTTCCTACCAATTAGCCATGACCTAATCCATCCCAACAACGATCCTCCTATTCCATGTGCCTCAACCTTTCTCATCAATCTCTCATGAGGGACTCTATCGAAAGCTTTACTGAAATCTAAATAAATAATATCATATGACTTGTCACTATCTACTGCTTCATATACCTCTGAGAAAAAGCTAAGCAAATTAGTAAGGCAAGAACGTCCCTGAGTGAATCCATGCTGAGAAGAATTTATTAAGTTAAATTTGTCTAAGTGGCTTCTAATTTTCCTAGCAATAATAGACTCTAGCAACTTTCCTATGATTGATGTGAGACTAATGGGACGGTAATTGGATGCTATCGATTTATCACCTTTTTTGAAGATCGGAACTACATTTGCAAGCTTCCAAGCTTCTGGAACTAAACCTGTTTCTAAAGACGTGTTAAATAAAAATGCTAATGGGCTACTTAACTCATCTCTGCATTCTTTTAATACTCTAGCATATACCTAGTCAGGACCAGGCGATTTTTGAGGTTTCAGTCTGTCAATTTCCTTAAGCACATCATTTCTACTTATACTAACTGTACTTAACATATTTTCTATACTATCACTATATACCATATTGACTTCTGGAATCTGTGCCAAATTTTCATTAGTGAAAACGGAAAGAAACTGACTATTTAATGTACTGCACATTTCTAAATCATTTTCTGTTATTTTTCCTATTGAAGTTTTTAGGGGGCCTATTACATCTCTAACTTTAGATTTATATAGTTGGTAAAAAGCTTTAGGGTTATTTTTTGAGTCACTGGCTATCCTTATTTCATAATTTCTTTTTGCTTTCCTGATTTCCTTTTTGACCTGTCTTGATAGAGTCTGATAGTATATATGTAGATGATTTTCGCCTTTCTTTATTTTTCTATATATTCCTTTCTTTTTTCAAATAAGATCTATTAGCTTATTAGTCATCCATTTTGGTTGGTTCTGCGGCGATCTAAATTTTCTTTTAGGGATATATTTATTTTGAGCATTGTGGAGTGAAGCAATAAACTGGTTATATGTAGGTGGCAAGTTTAACTCTGGCATATCCTGACTTAATTGCTTAAGAATAGGGTCCACCCTTAAGTCACTTCTTAGCCCACCATAATCGGCTTTTCTGAAATCTGGGATAAGTGTCGTATTCTCTTTAGCATTCCCTGTCCATTGTATATTAAAATAAATAGATTTATGATCGTTATTTCCTAGGTGGTCACCAATCTCTACATCATTTATCATATGTTCATTGTTACTGAAAACTAAATCAAGAATATTAATACCTCTAGTCGGTGTTTCTATGAATTGAAATAAAAAACTATCTTGTACTACCTCAATAAACTCTACTGAATCGGAGTCGCCTATTTGGTGCTGCCAATCAATGTTCGGAAAATTAAAATCCCCCATAATGCACACATTGCTAAACCTTGATGCTATTTTAATTTCCTCCCATAACGATGTTCCGCCATTTCTACTCATATTAGGCGGTCTATATATAACTCCAATAACTATGGTCTCACTACCTTCGTTAACCTCTACCCAAACACTTTCATTATCATTATTTAGTCTAATACCTGATTTAATACAGCTTTTTAATGTACTCCTGACAAACACTGCTATACCCCCGCCCCTCCTACTTGTTCGGTCATATTTAAACAAACTATATCCTGGAATATCAAATTCTGCTAAAAAATGCCTAGATTCTGTATTAATCCACGTTTCAGTTAGCGCTATTATGTCTATATTTTCTGTGCTAACGAGTGCTCTAAGTTCGTTCATTTTGTTACATAAACTCCTACAATTTGTATAATATACCCTCAACCTATTACTTTTATTTGCAACTAATTTTCTATTGTTTTTAGCTAACTTATTATTTCCTGTTGAACTACTAGCTCTAGACGGAAATTCTACTCTATCAGTAATCTCATCTTTACTATCAGTTACATGTGTAGTGTTATCGATACTACTATTACACATCACTATATTCGCACTATCTTGACTGATTATTTCTATTTTACTCACTGGTTTGTCACATGAAGTACCTGCTCCATATGGAGACAGTATTTTACTTACACACCCAGGTTTTTTTAACGAAACCCCGCAACAATCTTGTCCAGTGAGCTGGCCAAGGTCGAAACTCCTAGTCGAGAAAGATGTACTCCATCCTGGGCATACAGTTCATCCTTACCATAGAAGTGGGTCCAGTTATCTAGGAATGGTATTGACTTTGCCTTGCAATACTTCTCCAGCCGGCTATTTACACCAATAGCCCTGGAGGACCATTCCTTCCGAACCCCTCTTCTTGGCAGGATACTGTGTACCACAGGAAATCCACCCTTCTCCTTGATCCTCTCCAGCATTTCCTGGTACTTGGTCAGCAACTCCTCAGTCCTGCATCTCCATATGTCATTGGATCCCGCGTTGATAAAGATGATGGGGTCCTCCCCACCCACTTCTAGGACACCATCCATCTTCTCTGCCACCCTCCCAACTCCGGCTCCTGGTAGGCAGACAACTTTACTAACATGAGTGTTAGTAGCCCCGTCAAGGTACCTAACCATTGAATCACCGACAATGAACTTAGCTTTTTTCCGTTGTCGGCGTGTAGCAGGAGTTGTAGCAGCAACAGCAGCAGACTTCCCCCCCTCCCCTCTCACTGCCTCGATGATCGCCACTTCCTCGCCATCACTCTCATCAGCCAAGGTGCTGAAGTTGTTGTGGGTCTTGAGTGGCTGCCTTTTCAGCTTGCAGGCCGTTGCACTGGTCGACACCACTTTCCAAGGGGCTTCACGATCCCTGGGAACACTTCCGGTAGCCTCACACTTCTTCTCCGCCATAGCTAGTCTCAAGGCCAAATTTTCATCTTTGAGACACTGAATCTCCTGCTCCACACTCTCCAGTCTTTCTTGCAAAGCAAGACAAAGCTGGAGAGTATGGGAGGAGACAGCAGACTCATCAACAACAGCCATCACTAAGAAAGTTCACTAGGACCTCACTAAGGGTAAACAGGTTCCCTAGCGGTCACTGGGGACGTCCGCACTAGTCAGGGGTCAGAGGGCAACTGACCAAGACCAAGAGCTTTTATCCGATTTTCAAAGCTCAGTCTTATAATCGATGAAATAGGGCTTTGAAGCCTTAGTGTGGACTTTTTCTAGTTGTTTTGTATCTGTTTTGAGTTCAGGAGACTGGAATTGAAAACAAAAAATATATTAATATAATACCAAATTCCTTTTCCAGTCAGACAATTAAAGATTTCCTTCCAATCGGGAAACATCTTATTTGGAAAATGTGCAAGTATTGCACTTCTCCAAGTATAATGGCATATACTATGTTTCAAGTCATTCACCCAGGCTCTTGATATCGATGTTATGTTGTCAACCTCTTTACAATTATTCATATTCACTCCCAAGTTAAATATTCTCCGCAAACTTGTTTATTACACTCAACAGACCAATGACAATGTCGTTGACATATAAGATAGTCTGATAGACAATGAATAATTTGTCAAAAAGTATCAGGCAAGTGCTATTTGGTTATATAAGTGTTGAAAATAGACAAAACAGAATAGGATAGTTGAGAACATATTACCTCCCAACTTTTGTTTAGGTGTCCGTGTTTTATGTTTTCGTGAATGGAGGAGAATATGACAAAGCTGCCTGTAACAAGTGTCTCCCCCAAAGTTGAAAGAGGGACAGAGCCCAGAAAAGGTTATCTTTAGGATGACAGTAATCCCTTCGATCTTTATCTGCCTTATAAATCTGTAATAGCATATACCTTCTTGCTATGCATGTTATGGCGGATTTAAGGAAGATAAGTTTACTCTAGGCTACCTTAGACTGAAAAGGTCCGCTCATATAATGTAAATAAATAATAATACCGGGAGTGTAACTCACTTATTAAATCACCATAGAATATTACAGTCAGGCAAGGTGGAAATGCTGATGGAGGTGCTGATAGATGGTAGGCAAATGGCTGTTATTCAAACACCATTGGATGTTTATATTAAGGTGACCGCATGGATGCACCTGAACTAATAAAGAATGAATAAGTAAGGTTGAAGAAAGTTAAATCATGATAATAAGGCTTAGCTGTCAGTCGGTCTGTCTGTAGGATGTAGTTGAGTTTAAGTTAATGATGAGAGCTAGATGAAACCGGAACCAGGATCGCGGCGAACTAAAGAGTGGAGTTGTTGGATGGATGAAGTATAAAAGTGCTCTGACAAGGTGCGCCACAATCCAAGACGTCATCGTCTTACGCTACGAATCTAGCGGCTACTGCTAAGTTAGTAGCGGATATCTAGCGGTAAATATCGCACCGGTTACATAATATTACAGCATGGTTTATATGATAAATCATATATGCATTCCTAAAGACACTTAAATACTATACTTTCGTATAATAGGCCTTATCTAACTTATTAAGCTTACATACTGTACAAACTGTATCTAGGGTATGATACATAGAAAATGTAGGTTATACCACTGACTATCGTGAATCCACGATACACTCCCCCCCCAAACACAATACCTGAACCCCACCTTATATCTAGAGTTGCCCAGAAGCAATCTTGTGTCGCCACCTATCAACGGCGCCACGAGCTGCGCGTCTGGGTCTAGTCCCGATCCGAGGCGAATCCCCAACGGGTTGTGGTGGATCGGCTAAGGCAGCCTCCTCGGATCCAGCATCATCAGGTGGAGCTTCTTCTTGTGTAGAAGAGCCAAGCTCCATAGCGTACAGTCGTGCGACTGGACGAACAGTAGTCCCAGTAGCTCTCTTGAGCAGCGCTCCTTGCCCTACCGAGCCTTCGCCCTCGTACACCTTCACTACGCGGCCCAACTTCCAGTACAATCGAGGACTATCATCATGGATGAACACTATCTCACCTACAGAGGGTGCTGATGGTTGACCAGCAGTCTTAGTTGCCCTCTCACATAATGCCAATAAGTAGTCATTCATCCATCTCTTTTTAAAATCACCTATAACCCTAGAAATATACTGGTAACGTCGTGACACCGCAGCCTCGGTGAACATCGAAGGGTCCTCTAATTCTGCCTGTGACTGCAGATCAGTAGGAAAGGTAGTTATTGGCTTGCCGTAGAGCAAATGCGCTGGTGTTAGTGGCAGTGGTTCATGCAGGTCGGTATATACGTAAGTGAGAGGACGATCGTTAACAACCGCCTCGACTTCAGTGAGCACAGTTACTAGTTCGCTCCTTTTTAACAAGGCGCGTCCTGCAACCGCCCATAAGCCTGACTTCACGATGCCTACACACCGGTCCCTAATTCCACCAAACCACGGCACTTTGACTGGTATAAACTTCCACTCGCACCTTCGCTCTCCCAAGTAAGCAACAACCGTTGGATCGTCGCTCATATCTATCAAGTACCTGGAAGCTTGAAGAAAAGTGGGAGCATTGTCGCTAAGAATCAAATGAGGGAAGGAACGACGTGCACAAAATCTCCTGAATGCCAGCATAAACTCTTCACAAGACATATTGTCACAGAGCTCTAAATGTATTGCACGTGAAGTGGCACAAGTAAATAGCAACACATAAACCTTGTCCAGTTCCCTAGTTCTCAGTGCGCCGGTATAGTCTAGTCCTGTAACTCTGAAGGGTTCTAGATGATTAACGCGACACTCTGGCAAGGGTGGAGCAGGTCCAGTCGTAAATGGTCTTCCTTTTAGTCTACGGCACACAACACATCTTTTGACTACTCGTCGAACTACCTGCCGAACTCTGGGTATCCACCAGTTGAGACGCAATTTAGAAATAACGTGGTGGAGCCCGTAGTGCATTACTTCCTCGTGTGTGCGTTGTACCAGTAGATCGGTGACATGGTGTGTTGCAGGCATTAGGATAGGATTGTTGGCACAGTCGTCTACACCTGACCACTTTAGACGTCCCTCACATCTAATTAAGTCATTCTTCAGGTGTAGCCTTAGTTGACGCACAATGTGTTACCTCAATGTGTTACAGTGTTACCTCAGCTGCTTTTATTTCTACTGCATTTAAGCTTTGACCCAGATTGCAGAGTCGTCCTTGTAGCCTGGCCTTTATGTTGATGATATAACGCAACACCCAAGCTACGACTCTGACTAATTTATTGTACCCACCGATCCTTACCCACACTAACATAGGATTCGGTGTTGATGTCGGTTGAATGACAGCTGTCACCGTTTCTAATGGCAAAGCTAACTCAACCTCGGCATTCCATACAGCCCAATCCCCTTCGTGGAGCAGACATTTTGGGCCTTGCCACCACAGGTCGGACTTAATCAGTTTGGACACCGTTACTCCCCTACTTATTAGGTCACTGGGGTTGTCTTTGGTTGGTACATAATGATAGAAGGCGTTTGGTAGTAGGGATCGTATTTCATCCACCCTATTGTGCACATAGACGGGCAATGTCCTTTGACTATGCACCCAGCTTAGTGCAATTTGGCTATCGCACCATACGTGTACCGCCCTTAGTTGCAGTTCCTTATCGTATGAAATGCGTACATGATTAACCAAACGTCCCAATAGCAGCATGGCAGTTAGTTCCAATTTGGGAATCGTGACCCCCTTTACCGGTACAACCTTAGCCCGGGCGGTGAGTAAATTAATCCCAAATGAGATAACACAATAAATAGCTACTCCATATGCTGTAGCACTCGCATCACAGAATGCATGTAAAGACATGGGTCCAAATGCGGCCAATTGGCGCGGTAACTCTAATGTACATAGTGTGTTATAATCTTCTAATAAGGACCTACCCTGCTCACTAAGATCATCGGGTAAATTTTCGTCCCACCCTACGTTGCGTCTCCATATTTCTTGTATTAGAATCCTAGCTCTGATGGTAACAGGTAATGCTAAACCTAATGGATCAAAAAATTGCGCGACCTTACTCAACAGACTACGTTTTGTGTGCGTCCCTGCCTGTTCAGTATAATCTTTGTTCCAGTACATCAGTATGTCTTTCCCTGGTTGCCATATCATCCCCAAGATTCTGGCATAATCTTGGTTATCAGAAGCTACCCAACGCTAAACCATAATTAGTGGGTAAACTGATATTTTCATGTTTCCAGGGTAGACAAACTTCGTATTGCTTTTCCGTGGTCAAGTAACGCACAGATTCCGAGAACTTCTCGATCGCGAATTTTGATTCCTGGTCATTCTCCACAGGTTTAATTCTTATGTGGTCTAGTTTCCACAGTCTTTCTAGATTGAACTCGGCAGCTAACTTTGGGTTCTCAATGTGAGTATCATATTCGGTGAACTCTTCTGCCGCGGTCGTGCTCATCCTCAACACGGATACCGTGTCAACCAGAACATTTGACTGGGTAGTTTGGACTGTACCGCTCATGCAGTAGCCAAACTTAGTGGGGATCAAGATCACTCCACTCTCTCTTTTAAAACCCGGGTGTACTACATCATAATAATAATCTGCTCCTAACAGTATGTGCACCTCCTTCAAGTCACCTACGGGATCAGACAGGTAAATACCTTTCCTACGAAGTTCATGCTCTACGTTGTTAATTCCTACAGATTGATAGTCTGGGAGTTCATCGACCACTACACACTGGAAGAAGTGTTTCTTCTTACGGTAGATGTAAGCAACTTCAACAACTTCGTATTCTCTACTGTCGATCACTCCTGTAAAACCTTGCAACCTAAGGGTCTCACTACCTACTACACGGTATTTTAGACCGTCCAGCACCGATCTCTTTATAAAGGATCATTGTGAGCCCTGGTCTAGGAGTAGCCGACAGACTTGTGTCCTGCCATAACCCTCTATGGGTATCTTGATTGTGGGTAAAATGGTGGTGTCCTTCCTACTGCCTAGCATTAATGGTGCAGTACCCCCTACTTTTTCCTCCCTGACTGGACTACCTGTGGGGCATAACTTGTCAAAGTGATGACCCTCACAGTTGCGACAGGGCCTCAAATAGGAAGCAGTACATTTACCCTGCATATCATGGTCCTTACTCAGACAACCCTTGCACAATTTTAGCTTCCTTGCTTGAGCTAATTTGGCTTTATTGGTTTGATATTTGGTACAGCTTAGCCATTTATGCTTGGGATTGTTGCATAGCCTACATGACATTTGTAGTTTCTTTCGTGATTCTTCATCCTTCCCTTTAGAACCTACCATCATATTAATTGAACCCCTTGCTGTTGTCCCTTCTGACCCTCACACCGCCCTACCATTGTTCAATGGTATGTTGCTAATCTCCTTGCTAAATTCCTCTTTGAACTCCTCTAAGTTAAAGGTACGAACCTTATCTAGAATAGCTAGAGGTAATTTCTGTCTTAAAATTATGACCAGCATTTCTTGTGAGGTTACCCCCAACGCATCTAATGATCTTGTATGACACTCCATATCTGCCCTAAACTTTGTCAGTTCATCAACCCTGTACTTAGGCTGTGCTAGGTTCAACAGGGCATTCACGTGGGCTACTATGAGCTGGTCAGTGTCTCCATACGTCGCCTGTAATAACCTCACAACACTATCATAATATTCACCTACAATGGAAAAACCTTCTATCAAATGTAAAGCTTCATCTTCGAGTTGGCCTTTCAGATAATGGAACTTTCGTACATCGTCAAGTTTTGAATCATGCACTGTGGATTTAAAGACGTCCCAAAATGCTAACCACTCGGTCAAGTTTCCCCTGAACTTCGGTAAATTTAATTTGGGCAAGTTGATTTCACGACAGTGGTCTGTCTGCCTGGCAGCGCTGCTAGTCGAGGTTATCTCTACCTTCTTCACCGCCCTTCGCAGTAAATGTATTGCCTCTAAATGGGCGATATCATGGACAGCGCGCTGCTCGTACTCCGCCTGAATATCTGACTCTTCCTCCAAACCTGATACTATACTTTCATTCAGGGTAGCTATCCGATCATAGGTAGTTTGTAGGTATTCCAACTTAGCCTCTAGCTGTGCAGGAGTTGCACTAGCTATAAAGTCTTCCAAATCGGACGTTAGCCTAGTGATGAGACTCCTCAAACCCCCTCCCTGGTTTTTCAAGACTGTGATAGACATAATTATGTTTTTGTTATCCTCTGGTTTACTAGCCATTAAATTAATTACACGAATTAGCCTAACCCTTCGTCAGCCAATACGGACCTCTATAATAAGTCTCAATCGTGAAATATAAGCACACCTTTTAGTAATTGTCATATGTACTTACAATTTCAGTCCACATATGCAATATTACATCACATTAGCCTACCCTTTATAGATTAATGTAATTAAAGTAAAGAGGTAGAAATGACTATATAAACCGCTTACCTTACACAATACAGTACCACGAGAGATTGGGATATGAGTAAACAATGAAGGAAATATGAGATGGTAGGTCAGTCATGAGTCAAAAAGTAAATAATAATGAAATTAGGGAAACAAATGCAGGGTTAACAAAAAAATAAAGAAAAGAAAAAAGAAAAAAGGATAACTTACTGGGGGAAGGTGATGGGCGGGATACAGAACTTAGGGAGTCGCAGGCTTATCACTCCGGCATCACGCTCTAGCCATCGTTTAGTCATAGCCGAGATCTTGTCATACAGGATCTTGTTAGTGTCGAGGTCTAGAAGGACACCGTTGATGTCAAGATCCTGCGGTTTAGACGAAACCGACAAAAAGCGATGGCACGTTACGTCTAACCTAGAGCGCAACGACCGGTTAACCAAATTCCTGAATTTATTAAACTGCTCTGCTGGCATTCCCCATACTCTAGAGCGGTATTCTAGGGAAATCAGGATGCACTTCCCTCCCATGTCCCTCTCGACAGCCAGAGCCAGGTCCCCTAATGCCGCAGCCAGAGCACGGGGTTCGGTGTCGGGGGTTATGTCGTTATCCCAGACCTACACCCCCCGGATCCTTTGATCTACAACCTCCCTTAACATTGCCTTTGCTCATGCCTAACTTAAGAAATTTAACTGTGGGCCAAAGTCCCGGGGTCTGGGCACCAATATGGCGGATTTAAGGAAGATAAGTTTACTCTAGGCTACCTAAGACTGAAAAAGGTCCGCTCATATAATGTAAATAAATAATAATACCGCGAGTGTAACTCACTTCTTAACACCTTACGAGCGGCCTATGCGGTTTATTTATATGTACCGCCCAGCGGGGTGTTTTTAGCCAAAATAGGGCTGTTTACGTGATCATTTTCATGCCTAAATAAGACCCAGAACGTAAAACAAGTACCTATCCCTGAAAGGGCATAAACAGAGCTTTCGAATGACACCATAACGATCCTTTTATGATGGCTAGTTTTCTTGCAATAACCGTGCAACGCGAGTGCAAAAAGCATGTAATTAGCCACTTTCCCGATACAATTCCTTATATAGCGAGTGGGAGGAGGGAGCTGGGATTCGTGTCAGTATGTTCTCCGCGGTGGTCTGGAGCAGTCATACGCTCGCTACTCTCCTGCCACCACTTGTCTCTCTCTCTCAGCAACATTAGGTGCTGAAATTGCCACTCGACCTATGTCGAGCGCCGCCACATAGTCCAGCTTTATTAAATACGACTTATGTGGTGAGCCGCTAATTAAGGGTTAAATCACCATAGAATATTACAGTCAGGCAAGGTGGAAATGCTGATGGAGGTGCTGATAGATGGTTGGCAAATGGCTGTTATTCAAACACCATTGGATGTTTACATTAAGGTGACCGCATGGATGCACCTGAACTAATAAAGAATGAATAAGTAAGGTTGAAGAAAGTTAAATCATGATAATAAGGCTTAGCTGTCAGTCGGTCTGTCTGTAGGATGTAGTTGAGTTTAAGTTAATGATGAGAGCTAGATGAAACCGGAACCAGGATCGCGGCGAACTAAAGAGTGGAGTTGTTGGTTGGATGAAGTATAAAAGTGCTCTGACGCGGTGCGCCACAATCCAAGATGTCATCGTCTTACGCTACGAATCTAGCGGCTACTGCTAAGTTAGTAGCGGATATCTAGCGGTAAATATTGCACCGCTTACATAATATTACAGCATGGTTTATATGATAAATCATATATGCATTCCTAAAGACACTTAAATACTATACTTTCGTATAATAGGCCTTATCTAACTTATTAAGCTTACATACTGTACAAACTGTATCTAGGGTATGATACATAGAAAATGTAGGTTATACCACTGACTATCGTGAATCCACGATACATGTTATTAAGGGAGATAGAAAAAGAAGGTAAGGAAAACAGCTACCTATATATGGCTCCGTGGCCATTTATTGCACCTTGTCTGACCGTTTACGCACCCACCGTACATCAGTCTACAGTGGCGCCACACCCGTCCTTATTAGTCATAAATTTGTTTTCAGGAACCAATTAGCTTGTGATATATAATCACGTCACATTCAACATCCAATCATCTGCCCTCACGATCCCCGCCACCACCCACAGCATCGTTTCAACCATCAATTGAGCCATGGATTCTTTGTGTACTGGATGTCGTCATTCTTCTGACCTTTTTGGACCGACAGTGATTTCAGCAACTAATTTTTGTTTGTGTGTTTCCTTCATACACAGTGTTTTCTTGTAGTGATGAGTAGCTGAACTGAATATTTACCCATTATCCAAAAATCTAGAATTGCCCCAAATAATGGGGAGGTCTTAACCTATTGTGTATGCAAGACTGCATACCACCGAAAATACGGTGTACAGGCCATTATGATAAGCCCAAATGGTGGAATAAAGAGATTTCAGACTGTCTGCTTGCTAAAAATGTTTGCTAATAAAAGATTAACCCTCTCTGACATATGACGCGATTTTGAGCCGATTAAGGATACTTTAAAGCCTTTGTTACCATCAGGGGTATTTAGAAACCTTTAGTTTAGTTACTTCAACCTCTGCAGTTGTCTTTGAGTTGGCTGTGGGCTGAAAACTAATTTTGGAGAGGTAATTATAAGAGTGAGAGAACTCTATTTCTTATTGCTAATCTGGCGACCTCTGCGTCTTATGAGTCTGAAGGGGTTAAAATCATCACAAAATGACGAAGAACGGTGACATTTTTAGAACTACAACGTAAAGCCAAAAAGTGAATTAAGAAAAGTAAAAAGACCCTAGAGTTACATGTTGTGAATCAAAGTAAAACAAACCCGAAAGAATTTATAGTTATATCAGAAAAAAAAAGTAGTTACGTCAACTGTTGGACCGTTAGTCGATGAAAATGGAGAATACACCAAAGACAAAGTACAAATGACTCGAAATGAGTAATGCCCTCAATACCTTCTTTGCATCAGTTTTTACAACAGAAGACCTCAATGATATCCCTACAGCATCGCCGATTCAGATTGATAATTCTGATGTTCTAAGCAATATCACCATTACAGAGAGAGAAGTATTGAATTGTTTAGATAAACTCAAGGTAAATAAAACGCCTGGACCTGATACAATCTCACCTAGAGTTCTAAAGGAAGCTAAGGATGAGCTCTCCAAACCACTGACATTGCTATTCAATAAATCCTTGCAGTCTGGAACTATCAGTGGAAGCTAGCCAACGTAACACCGATATTTAAAAAAGGCAGCAAATCCCTACCCAGTACCTATCGTCCAATTAGCTTAACCTCAGTTGTATGTAAAATGCTGGAAAACACTCATAAGAGACAGACTCGTAAATCACTTAGAGGAAAATGGCATACTTAAAGGTACTCAACACGGCTTTCGTAACAAATGCTCCTGCTTAACAAATCTCTTAGACTTCTTTCACGATATCCTCAACCTCTATGATGAGAGTAAAGCTGTAGATATTATATACCTTGAGTTTCAAAAGGCCTTTGACAAAGTTCCCCACAAACGTTTACTGCTAAAAGAAAAAGCGCATGGAATACAAGACGGTGTGTTGAAATGGATACAAAATTGGCTCAGCAACAGAAAGCAACGAGTAGTCATAAACGGTGAGGTATCTAAATGGACCAATGTAAGTAGCGGGGTACCCCAGGGATCGGTACTAGGACCAATAATCTTTCTAATTTACATCAACGACATAGATGATGGTCTCACCTGTACAATCTCAAAGTTTGCTGACGATACAAACATTGCAAATAGCGTACTCTCAAAAGAACAAGTTGACAATATGTAACACAATCTAGATAAATTGTCATGTTGGGCCCAAATTTGGCAGATGAGTTTCAATGCGGATAAATGTAAAGTACCACATATCGGATAACAAAATGAGAAAGCAAACTATTCGATGAATGGCACTCAGTTTGAAGAGTGTAGCCAGAGAAACTGATCTGGGAGTAACAATATCGTGTAAACTAAAACCAAGTCAACAATGTTCAGAAGTTGTTAAGAAGGCAAACAAAATAATTGGTTTTATAGGCAGGTCATTTGTGCATAAATCCAAAGAAGGTATCCTAACTCTTTACAATTCCTTAGTCCGCCCTCTTCTGGAATATTGCGTTCAATCCTGATGCCCTTATTACAAAAAGATATAGACAAGCTAGAACGAGTTCAACGTAGAGTTACCAAAATGTGACCTAGCCTAAAGAACAAACCATACAAACCAAACCATATGTTTGTAACTCGATACAATGATAATTATTGACAGTGCATTTATGGCCAACAATTAGACCTGAAAATATTCACATTAACATACAAGTACGTAAATATACATACACATACCTGTTTCTTAGCATATCCAAACGCATATACACATGTATACTTACACGTATTATACACCTACACACATATGCACACATAAAACCAACACCCACACACACGCACTCATAAGTAAGCTTAAACATACAATATATACACGTATATACAGACAAATATACAAACACACCTAGACGACCTAGATGTGTGTGATGTTGTGTATTGTTTTGTTTTTCTGATGTGATGTGATGTCCCTTTCGGTCTCTGTCACGAATCGCACCCCCCCCCCCCCCCTCCCCCCCCCCCCACACACACACACAAAACAAAAATTTGGAAGGGTCCAGAGTATATACATACATACTGTTACATCCAGATTTAAACATTATTCTAAAATATTAGAATAATTTTAAATTCTGGACGTAACATTAGTAGTTTTGTTATAAGTATAAATATATGGTTCCTAGTGATCTTGTCTCTTCGGTTATTTATAAATGCACTTGTGATAGCTGTACGGCTACATATATTGGTAAAACCAAGAGACACTTGAGATCTAGGCTTCATGAACACTTAGGTAGGTCGGTAAGAACGGGTCAACCTCTATCTAGACCTGCTCATTCAGCTGTTCAAGACCATTCACTAGATAAAGACCACCCTATTAATAGATATACAGTAATTGTTCAGTTTTAGCAAGCCTAATTGTCCTGATTGGCTGATGGCCTTCCCAATTAAGCTAAACAAAAAAAACAGTGTTATCAAGGGATTTAAGTTCTCGCAGAGAGGCTACAGTACTGACGTTTTTTTTACTTAGTGTGCTAGCTTAACCCGTCCGGCCCCAGCGACGCGTCTGGCGCGTCGGCGATGTATGTAACGCACAGCCCCAGTGACGCATCTCATGAGTCACCCTAATTGCTCCGACCGTAACCTCAGGTGAAGCCACTCGAGACGGCTCAGATTTGTATGGGAACTGTGTACGTATCCCACCCAACCGTGCCGATGGTTGAAAACTCTCAAAGTCCACGTGCGTGCGCGTGAGCGCGCAATAACCTGTTTTTTTGGGGTAATTGCCTTCAATTTTTTACTCTTGTAAAATACGTTTTCGGGGGCTCTGTAGGACCATTCTTTAAGCTTTTTGAGCAGTTTTTCGTGGTTTTTCCTTCATTCCTAACCCTTTCGCTATTGTTTCTGGAATAAAACCATTTTTTGAAAACCGGCCGGGTTCTGGTGAACAAACAATACAAAACTAGCTGGGGCTCCACGGGTTAATAATCAAATAGGGTTGATAGCCTCTGAAGGCTATTATAGCTAACTAGGTTTTAGCCAGTGGTGGTAGTGACGGTGATCTTCTTATACAGGAGAGTATCCACCAAGCAGTAGAGCGCTTAATTATTGGGGACTATGAGTCCTCCGTACCTCTCTTCTGCTTTTCACATAAGCAAAACATAACAATTGTTTAGTGAATGTAGTTGTTTAGGTTTAGGTATTTTTTTTAAATTATTTGTTGTTAGGTATATTTATTAGTGGCCCCTTCATCATTGACGATATGCCTTATACAGTAATGGCGCTCTTCGAACACTAGTGTCAGCTGTTTGAAACACCCGCCACAGAGAGAGAGAGAGAGAGACCAAACATCGTAAGGGTACGCTAATTCTCATACGGAATCGTCCTTATGATCGGGAGCCCACTACGAAAACACTGCAAAAAAAAAAAAAAAAAAAAAAAAAAAATTAGAACTGCTAAAACCAAGCTTCCCAACTTGTGGATGTTTTCCCATGTGAGCTTGCCCGCAGACGCTGATCCCCTCAGCGCCATTCTTCCTTCCTCTCCCTGTGGCCCGTGCCTCCGGACGTGTGTTTCTGACCTCTCTTCATTCTTCATTCTACTGGTCTCCTAGTGAATCTTTTGCTAATTTGTATTAACCGAGATGTTCTAGAATAGGTTCAGACTAGATAGGTCGGGCGTCCCCATTGGCATGGCCCACAGGAGTGTGTTATTTAAGGGTGCTTTGTGCTGGCTCCCACGCGTTCCCCTTAGACGCGTACGCCATTGCTGTTTTTTTATTAATTCTCTGCATTCAGCTTGGCCTATTAGTTATTTAGGAGGTTTTTAATGCAGGGCTATGCTTGGCTGCTACCCTTCTGGTAGGTTAAGCATGTTGTTCATCTTCGGCAGTCTCTATAGTTTAAGGGTTGCTTCACGTAGTGAAGAATCTTCTATAGTTTTCTGCGTCGTCCCTTCCATACATGCATGTCGTCGTGAGGTGGTTGGCTACTGGATCTTCCTGGAGGTAAGAGTGTTGCCATGTCGTCGTGCTGCTTGCCCTATGCCTCGTAGCATGCCTCAAGGTAGGGGTTATTTTATGGCTAGGCTGCATTATTATTATTCTGTATACTGTAATAATTATAGCCATAAGATGTGACCTTCCCTTTCATGGGTTAGTGTTATTTATGAAAGGAAGGTGTCAGGAGACGTCCTGACAATTATACCCATGTACGTGTTGTGTTGGGCTATCTCGTTGCAAACGAGTTAGAAGATACGTGGTGTATTGGGCTATCTCGTTGCAAACGAGTTAGAAGACACATAGGGTTTGGTTCAACTCTTCCGGCGGGAAATAGCGGAGTACTCTTTTACCGGAAGCCCTCTACGGAGGGCTGGAGTAACGATCCAATGAACCCGATCATGGTTGAAGTACCATTACAATTCCGGCGAAAGAGAATGCTTCCTGAAACGGTTTTCGGCTCAGCCGGAATGACTCGCCTATACATAAAGATATCCTCCCGCGGCGGAGGAAGACTTTTCTGTCAGCGCGGCGAACAGGTCAATAGAGTTAACAGACAGCCGGCATTGAGGCGGTCATAGATTAACCATTTACATTCAATTGGAATGTTAACTAGTATAGGCGAGTGATACGGAGTGTCACAGATTAGTAGTCTTAAGACCTTCAATAGAGAAACCGGATGGTGCTTTTCCAGAAGGGTACAAAGGAAAATTAGAGTAGTAGTGTTGCTAGGTCTAATTTTCCGGCGTATTCGAGGTATGAAGAACGTGTGAATGTCTTGGTTTATCCTTATGAGCATTGATTCTTGGAAATTTCTTTCCAAATATCACACATCCACTCCAATTTGCATGAACATTCCGGTTTTTCATCACAAACTAACATTAAATGTGTCACTTGTTTAGATCGCTCAATAGGTATTTGGATATCGAAAAAGTGCTGTGTGTATTCGGAAATCAGAAGCGGTCTGTTGAACCATCAAGAAGTGTCTTGCCAAGTGGCTCTGATTGAAATTAAAGCTACCTTTAACACGTATACTAAGGAGATCGCACACAAGGCGTTGCAGTGTGATGATGTAGTGTTGTGGGCCTACCTCATTATTAAATCTCCAGCAACAAGGCTTAAATCATCTCGTTCAAGTACTAAAGCGAAACCTAAAGTTTTTTTGAAAGAATTGATTAGCTCTGATGATGACTCTGACGACACGCACAAGGCAACCCCCCGCCCGGTCGGTCAACCAAAAGGGCACGGCCGGATTCTTCGCACGAAGACAGGAACGGGTCAAGGTCAAGATAGTCCTTGAAACAGTCCTCTCGTTCGTCGGCCTAGTTACGACAACCGGCGAGCAAGAAACAGAGGACTACACCTAAATCAGTGGCATCAGTCGCACCTCATTCAAGCGGGAAATGTGCTGGAAGTAAACATAAATCCCGTACGGAGACGTCGTGTTCGGGGCGCCGGCAATCGCCGGGGCCTCCTCCTCCTCCCTCCATCCCTACCTCCTTCAGGCCTGACGTCCAATCTGGCAGGTCGGAGGTGGGAACGGAGGTAGCAGAGATGCCTCCCAGGGAAGGTGTTAGTGAAGGGAACAGGTTGCCTCAATCACTTAGACCAGAATTTTCTATCCCACGTGATTAGGTTCCACAAGGAGGTAAAGTACAATATGTTTGTGTGCCGGCGAAAGTTTTAACCGACAAGTAATAATAGGGACAGTGCTGACAGTCATCTTTCCGTTGCCTCGGAGGCCACAGAAAATAAAAGTGTGCGGCAGTGTATAGAACAAGTGCCTTCTTCGCTCCCGAACTTAAGTTGGGAAGAGTTGGAACGTGAACATTTACTCCCTGCGGTACGAAGTGTGGCGGTGGAAAATAGTGAGGATATGGAATATCAGGGCGATGAGCAGGAAGAGCTTGAACAATTGCCTTCCGGCCAACCATTGCCATCTTCAGGGGCTTTTCGGAGGTAGAATCAGTGGCTTCTGGGGATTCACATAAAGATTTTGTGATTAAGGCAGATGTGGAAGATATATTAAACAAAATGTTTTTAAATTTTCAGAGGGAAAAGATGGTACCGGAAGCTCTGCTGACCACGTCAGTTGCTCGACCGTTGGAATCGGCCAGGGTAGTAACTAAACAAACTCATTTTCCCTTCTCTATCACTTGCTTTAGTATCTCTCAGTCAACGTCGACATTGACAACGTTCAATGTTTGCATGATTACAGATGTCATTCCTCCACCTTTGGAGAAAGTTCCCCTAAGGAAAGGCCCCATCCTGTTATTGTACTGTCCCGATCAATCTTGGGTAACTGTGACGGCCCAGAACCCTTCAGTTGCGCAGCCAACGATTTCGGGAGAGCTTCCGGTACAAGAGCACTGGGTAATTCAAATGATTGAAAATAGGAAGTTACGTGCTCTGAATGCATCAGGTGAAACATTGGATGTGGAGTTAAGGCCATCCCTAGTGTATATGCCCATAACTATTTCGTGTACTCCTCCTCTTCAGCTCTAGGTCCTAACTCATCTGCACGACTATATGCGGATTGGTCGAAATTGGATGGATTTAATGATATAAAAGCTCTGGCACTTTTGACGCCGGAATTAGATACAGTTACCATCAGAGACCAAACCGGCAGCCCAGTCTTGCAGATGGGAGAGGTGGGTACAGGTTCGTGGGTAGAATGGGAGGCGGAAGCTCAGCAATTCGCCTCTACCATCACGAGTACTTCCTCTCACCAAATCCCACAGGAACAACATAGCTGGTTTTCCATCCCGGTTGCTGTAGATTTCTTAACCGCTCCTAAATTGTCATTGTGGGAGATACAGGAACCCTTTTTAAGCCCACCCCCTACTCAATTGGACAAGGACTTTAAGTTAGGACAAAAGGCTTTACGGCTCCTCTCTCAGTTTTGATGAGTCGTCAGATAGCTCAGTCACTAGTCAGGACGAATCAAGCAGTCACAGACTCGCATACCAAGAAGGCGCTTACGCTGTCTACATGCTTGATACTACTAAACTCAATTCAGTCTTTGGGCCAGTATTAAATATTAGGGTTCCCTTCTTCCCTCCGGGACTCAAACCTATAATTTATTTTCTCAATCGACTTCTTTTATTTCTTTTAGTGTTGTTATTATTGTAGTCCACTGTACTCGATATATATTTTGATTTAGTAGCTATATTTTCATGTTTAGGATTTATCAACTTCTATTTTTTTATATTATTGAGTTAATCTTAATTGCGCTAGTTCCTTAATATATATATTTTACTTTCTATGTTCATTAATTAAATTTGCGTTGTATAGTTTATCCCTGTCATACGCGATTATAAGGATACTGTTAAGTTATATTAATTTTATTTAGTATGATTATTCAAGTATTACCTCGCCCATTACTGTTAATCTGCCCTTATTCTGATACATAACGTTTTCATTAAACTTAATATTTGTTTTTCTCGATGAGATTGTTCACCTTCGACTTTTTAAAACTTGAACGAATTTTGTATTTGTTTCATGTCTGCATTTTTCTAAATGGCTAGGCTTTGTATATGTTCTTTGTTTGATCACTGAACATTTGTATACGTTGCACGTTATCTTTATAGGACTGATGATGGACGTAGCTGGTTCCGAAACGTTGCAATAAAGATAAAGATCCAAGATGTATGTGTTCACCCTGGTCTTGCTCTTCATATTCAGACTATATATATACAGTATATATATATATATTTTCCAGTATTTCCTTTCCCCTTCTTTATCAACTTCTCTTCTCAAGGTTGGGGTTTGCTCTCTCTCTCTCTCTCTCTCTCTCTCTCTCTCTCTCTCTCTCTCTCTCTCTCTCTCTCTCTCTCTCCTCCACAGTGCATATTTACTTTTCATATCTCTCCCTTTCTTCCCTTGCTCGATCTGCTTCATCCTATACCCCTCCTCATCTCCCATTTTTATCCAGGTTCTCTTTGTCCCCCTCTTTTACTCTGGATATTGTTATTGTATCTCTTCCTTTACTCCTCGACGATTCTTTACGCTCTGATGAAGTCAATTATAGATTCATTGCTATTGCTTTGTGTATGAAGTTCTTTGGCACTGGACTCCTGTTAGTCCATACCTGAACTGTTTTTTCCAGGACATTTTGTTTATATATTAAATGTTTTTCTTTCCTTGTGTTTAGAATACTTGTATGCTGTTTACATCCTGCATTGTATCGACATGTTCTTTAAATATAAAGGGTGTATTATTATTTTTTTACAGACTATGACGAACACATTGTAAAATGGAAAATAAACATATATTGTTGTATCACATTTTCCCATAAATTTGTTATTAGTGAGATATATGCTTATTTAGAAATGTAGCAACACAGGGTTACAAGTAAAGCACTAAATAATTGATACGTGATAAACATGTTTACTATGGACTTAACTAATGGGAAAGTATAATTTTACCTATTCACACATCAGTAATTACGAAATCAATGTATCTTAGTATATGGTGATGATATTATGTGGTTAGCAGAAAAATACTAATTATTAGAAACAGATTAGCGTAAAAAAAAAATTGTAACATTTGTAGCTCTGTTCATGGTGATGCCCAGGTCTGGGTCAGGTATCCGAACGCAGCATATGGTGTTTCAATCGTTTATGAAGCATAGTTCTTGATTCATAAATTAATTGGGGGTTGATCGTTTCTATGATTAATTAAATTCACGGAAATGTTGTATGTCTCGGTATAAAGATTCAAAGATAAGAAATATTGGGTATGAATAATGTTTTCAAAACTGTATTACATCAGTTGGTAGGAATGAAAATTATTTCCATTAATCTCTTTGTATTACACTGTACTGAACATGTACAGTGCTGGTAGTGGTAATTAATTCTTTGTATTACACTGTACTGAACATGTACAGTGCTGGTAGTGGTAATTAATTTGTATTACACTGTACTGAACATGTACAGTGCTGGTAGTGGTAATTAAGTCTTTGTATTACACTGTACTGAACATGTACAGTGCTGGTAGTGGTAATTAATTCTTTGTATTACACTGTACTGAACATGTACAGTGCTGGTAGTGGTAATTAAGTCTTTGTATTACACTGTACTGAACATGTACAGTGCTGGTAGTGGTAATTAATTCTTTGTATTACACTGTACTGAACATGTACAGTGCTGGTAGTGGTAATTAAGTCTTTGTATTACACTGTACTGAACATGTACAGTGCTGGTAGTGGTAATTAATTTTGATCGATTGTGTAGTCTGGAACAAATTAAACGAATCTCTGAAATGCAAATACCCAGTAAAAATTAGCAAGAATATTCAATTCAATCCGAGACTACTTCGAATAAGTTTGTATCTGAATTAATGTTCACGACTATGCAATTAATTTAATAACATTAGACAATAACTTTATAATGCCCACATTTGTTGGTTTTATTTATCATTCAACGTTGCTTTTAGTTACTAACATATGACAGTAATATCGCCAGACCACTTGAGGATCGTAATCTGCTTCATCCAAGATGCCCTCGGTCTTTCCTATGCTGAAATTATAAATAAACAAATATTTGGTATTAACAGAATATAATTTGAGTTGTAAACGGTTTATAAAGTGAACATTACTTACATTATTTCACCCCGAAAACTAATATGTTTATAATTCAACATTACTAGGTTTAAAATAGGAGATTGTGGGGAGGGGGAGGGGTAGGGGGGGTTGAAGGGGAGATCTATGCCAGTATATACATACAATGGTTTAACGTAATTTTTCCATTACATGTATTGTAACGGCTCAGATGGGGTTGCCTTTCAATAGTTGGAGTGTACTGTAGTACAATAAAGTCCCGCCACATCACTGCTCCACCAAGTCATCACTGTGGCTGATGTTGGTATAGTGCTAACCGTGCTTCAGCAAGACTCAACAGTGCCCCTGCAGCACTTGCACCTGCAGTATCTGCAACCACTCCAGCCTTAACAGTGTTACAAAAAGACAGCACCATACAAGACTCAACTGTATATTAGGCAATTGGATTTTATTAGAACAATAAAGTCCTGCTCCAACACTGCTTTAACACCTTACGAGCGGCCTATGCGGTTTATTTATATGTACCGCACAGCGGGGTGTTTTTAGCCAAAATAGGGCTGTTTACGTGATCATTTTCATGCCTAAATAAGACCCAGAACGTAAAACAAGTACCTATCCCTGAAAGGGCATAAACAGAGCTTTCGAATGACACCATAACGATCCTTGTATGATGGATAGTTTTCTTGCAATAACAGTGCAACGCGAGTGCAAAAAGCAGGTAATTCGGTACTTTCGGTACATAATTGAGTATGTAGCGAGTGAGAGAGGGAGGAGGGAGCTGAGATTTGTGTCAGTAGGTTCGCCGCGGTGGTCTGGAGCAGTCATACGCTCGCTAGTCTCCTGCCACCACTTGTCTCTCTCTCTCAGCCACATTACGTGCTGAAATTGCCACTCGAGTTATGTTGAGCGCCGCCACATAGTCCAGCTTTATTTAACTCGACTTATGTTGCTCGCCGCTAATTAAGGGTTAATATGCAAACACTGTTGCCGACACAGGTGTGGTGCCAAACAGCGCCCAGGTAAGACTCAGTCCCCTGTGGCACCTATCCGCACCCCACCAGCCTCGGCAGTGCCATACCAAGACAGTGCTAAGATAAAGACTTTATTGCATAGTAATGGCTGTTGGTCCACAAGTCTATCGCCATCCCCCCTATTAGTCGCCTTGTACGACACGCAGTAGGATACGTGAGGCATATTCTGTTTTTCCTCCACCATTAGATGAAGGCCCCCTTACCCCCTGGGGGATGTTCGGATAACAGCACATGCTTGGACGACACTGAATATTTTATTTTATGTCCTGTAAATAATTTATGATAAAATATTTTGTATTTAATTATAGAATAAAGTGAACTTGTTTGTTTAATCCGTACTTAGCACTTGAAGTCTGTAAGCGTTATTCTAATACACCCTGTATAAACTGTTACGACCGGCACAACGAAATAAACAAAGGCACTTAATATTGGACTATAAGATAGGCTAGATCTGCAACAACGGTACGCTAATTCCAAACCCTCGAACTATTAAGCCGGTGAACAAAACACTTAAACCCTCAAGAGTTAATCTACTGGATAACGGGGTATCAATTAACTGGGTTAAGTGTACTACTACAAAGGCTTTCCGGTGACGGCAAAGCCTACTCACAAGAAGAGTAATTACGTTAATTAAAAGCTCTCGAGTAATAACAATGCTTAAATAAACTATGACAAGAATTAATACAAGATTATATGCTTACGTTTTCTTTAGTGTGAGTCTGAACTCAACACTAAACTCTTCAATGCTCTATGAAAACACTTGAAGTCTAGTCCTACAGCAAACAGATATGGAATCTTCTGAAAACGTCTGATGCTCTAAGATGCTCGTCGAATATAGAACAAGAATAATGCAGGGGGGGCAGGACACCAAAGCGTGTATCTTAAATACACCAACAAGTAGGATACATATATATGGGAACAAGAGAGTGCAACAACTCTGCAGGAACTCAAAAACAGTACTTCCTTAGCCAAAGTAACAGCCATACTGGGTTGTGCACTATGCATCAACCTAGGCTAAAACAATACGTGAATAATTACTAAAGCATATTCAGTTAAAGTTAATAAACCAAAATACTGTCTTTCTTACTAATAAAGTCTAGCAGCGGCATAAAGGTACAGGGAGCCTAGGCAGAGCTCAAGCATGCTCGCAGCCTACTGTCTCCCCTGAACAGATTTCCCTTATCTTACGTTAAGTGACTAGGAGGCTCTCTTGGTAATTCCCGATCTCAAGTATCTGGTCTTACCCTGGCGCAAGCATACAAGCAAGAGTAGGCAAAATCCCTTCGCTTGTATACTGCTAAGCTCGCAAAGGAAAACATGCACAAGGGTGTACTACAGGCTACCTAGCTCCGTCGAAGTCGTACAGGCTCTGACTTGCCATATACGTAACTCAGACAACGACCAAAGATACCCTCCACTGTCTAGCATTAAATAGTAATAAAGAACAACCAAATAATTAGAAGCACCCAACAATATGAATCCCTGTGACTATGATTCTAATAACCTCTAAAGCTAGTGCAAAACATATATGTGAGAACAGGCGCTGGCAATACGACTGGCCGACTATGGAAGTCGTATGCGAGTGCCAGAAGGGATGGGTAATTGAATAAAGATAAGAAGTATTGGAAAGAAGGAGTTCAGAGAGAGGTAAAGCAGTAAAGGGGGTTAGATGTGAGACAAAATGCGAGGGACGTGTAGGACCAAGCGCACAATGCCATGTTCTGAGGAGAGAGGAGGGTAGGAGCCCGACCACTGGGCAAGGAGGGCGGCGACCAACCACAGGCCACTACGTCACATGACAAGCAGACGTCATATGCCACGCCAGGCCCGCCATCCAATAGCGAGCGGATGGGCCCACCGAGCGAGGAATGCACACGTACATACGCACACACACTGCCTCTTCGCTCTCCCCTCCGATTCTCTTTCTCTCTCTCTCACGCGCTGCATGTTATAATCACTACTATGGATATAAAATACTTCTAAGTGTCACAGACAAGAATAAAGGCAAACACTGATCTGTCTGTGACAACATGAATACTAAGAAAGATAGAACATCGTTCTACGATTATTATAGCCCATTTCACTGCTGTGGCGAGTACTAGCGAGTCACGAGTACATTCTGGCAATCTGGCTAGCGTAACACCCCGCCCAAGATGTGAGACGTTTTAACCTCAGGTAAACGCCACATCTGACCAGACAGAATGCCCACAAACCCTGCATCACCCAGCTACTCCCCAAGTTGTGAAAAACAAGGCACAATCGCAAATGAAAAAACACTTCATTATATTAAACAAAATCTACACAACACTTCCCCAAAATAATAGTATCACTTAACAATATTACGCTCAACGAGCAATCTTCACCAAGCCTAGCTTACTAAGAACAAAAACTCAGAATGTCTTAGATTCTTGCTGCAACATACTGCACTTATATAGTATCAAAAGAGAGAGTTTTTATGTGAGGTTTTTGTATTATTTTAATAGTGTTTTTGGCGGCTTTGCACTACAGGGGCAAGCCTAATTTTTTTCCACTCAAACCAACACTGACTGAACGGCAAGGGTTCTCCTTAAAACATACCCTCCCGTGACAAACAATCAGCCAGAACATTATCAGTGCCCTTAACATGCTACACATCCAACTTGTGTTCCGGCAGCAAAACAACACCTGACACTGATAAACTGCCCAGTCCATCACAAGACTGGCACTTCTCTTCGCTCTCGCCGGCAACAGGACCTGCCAATCACCTTTCACTATTTCCACCTTAGTGATAAACGAGGCAGCCCCGATGCAGCCTATGGGGTCGTCAACTCTGGGTAATGTATAGGCGCCTGTCAGGGATGATGCACCAACAATCTTGCAATCAACACAAACACGGATCCTGCCACTCAACTCAGGTTGCAAAGTCACTGGCAACGACCACTCATGATATCCCTTATCCCTCAGACCCTTCTCCAACATGTTGTCCAGCTCTGCTTTCACGACAGGCTGTTGAGCAGGATTCATACGGTAGGGAGCCAATTTGAGCTTTGCACTGTCTCCAGCCTCTATGTCGGGTGCCCCCCCAGACATCAGGCCTGGAGAATCAACAAACCTGCGGACGAACTGCCACAGCCTAGTAAACAACTTCTCTTGGCGCTTAGGAACAAGAGGTTGCAACTTATCTCGAAGAACAACATGCTCATTGCCCTCCCACAACCCAGCCAGGACCGCAGTCTCTAATCTATAGTCACCCTCCTTCTCCACCTCTGTCCATAAAACAGCCAGGTCATGAGAGGGGCAATCTGTACCACCTGTGCAGTCACTCCCACAGTTCATAAGTGCTAAGGCTTCCCCGCCGATACCGTACATGCGTACCCCCGCATTCCTTGCGGCTACACCTGCCTGCGCAGCATCACCACCTTCAGCGCCACGGCCAGATACAGTCGGTCTATGGTAAGGCTGTTGCATTTTAATAGGGCAGCAGTGGGAGGCTATGCGACGGTCGGGCGTATTTATTCCATAGTTAACCTCACCAATCTGCTTAATGTCTTGATACTGATCACCACCCTTGGCAGCCATGGGTCGACCCTGAACTGACAACCATGCCAAAGCCTCGTCGCCCACCTTGAACAACTTAGACAACGAGGCCAATGTTTTACTCACACCCAAGTGACCTGCCAGCAGAACATCGTGCACCGCATGAGTTGTGAGGCATGGGTGCTCGGCAAAAACAGTGGGGTATAAACCGAACAGGTGCTGGATCGCTGCACGCTGTTGCTCAGGCAGGTGCTCAAGCGCTTCCACAGCCACCTGCCTCGTGTTCCCCGCCCACTGATCCGCCGAGACATGACAATCCCAACTTTTCTCCACCTGTGCCTCACTGCCCCCCTCGCCTTCTCCACCTTGGCCGCTGCAGACCAACACAGGGACAGTAGGCTGCTCAGGTGGCCGCCTCACAAACTCCTTCAACAGGTTCACATGACAGAGCTGATTCTTTGCATCCCTGTCCTCATCTAGTTCAATAGCCCCGTTCCCACAGCTCTCAAGACTAGGATCTTCTAGTGGCATCCGTCGTATATCAGAGGGTGCCAACCTGTCCAAGTGCTCCTGGAGCAACTTGTGGCCACCCCCGATACTGGGTTGCTCAAGCCTAGTCTGTTTCACCTGGGAACGTTTCGGTCGCGGAGTGCTATCACGCCCTACCATGTCACTAGGGGGGACAGGTTCTGGGGCCACTCCGGACCTCAAAAGTGGTGCAAGTACCGAGTCACCAAGGAGTGTCGCTGGGTCCAAACTCTTAACCCGACCACCAGCCTTGACTTTCTCCTTCCGACCCTTCCTCCGCTGGTCTGAAACCTGGGTACTAGGCTGTGACACCTGAGCGGACTGAGATCTGGTGACAGCACATGCCATCTGCTGCATCTGGCACCTCTCGAGCCCCTCTTGCCCCTCCCTACTTGTGTCGGCCGCCCTCTCGGCAACGACTAAGGGTGGAACCTCGGAAGTAGGCACCGCAAAGTCGTTACCGAGAAGGAGGTCGACCCCCTCAACTGGCAATTTCTCTACAATCCCCACATCCAACTCCTGTGTCACACCATCCACCACAAGCTCCACTCTCACCAGCGGGTAAGACCACACAGCATTAATGCCTTGAACCACTACAACCTGTTACGATCCAGGTTCTCAAAGACACAGGGCTCTTCAACATTGGACTAGATAATGGCAAAATGCAACAACGGTAACACTAGATCCAACCCCTGCCTTAAACACTGGAAAACAAAACACCATTAACGCCCTGAGTCGTGCCTGGACAACGAGGTATCCTATGACTCGGTAACTGGTGCACACACACTAGGCTGACGCTCGATGAAACAGCCTATTCTCAAACAGTAAAAGATTACTCGATTAGGTTACACAAAGAAAAGATAGTTAACGTGATTAATTAACGTTACGGTAGATACTCAAATAACTGGCACTCCTGTATTAACACCTTAAGAGCGGCCTATGCGGTTTATTTATATGTACCGCCCAGCGGGGTGTTTTTAGCCAAAATAGGGCTGTTTACGTGATCATTTTCATGCCTAAATAAGACCCAGAACGTAAAACAAGTATCTATCCCTGAAAGGGCATAAACAGAGCTTTCGAATGACACCATAACGATCCTTTTATGATGGCTAGTTTTCTTGCAATAACCGTGCAACGCGAGTGCAAAAAGCATGTAATTAGGCACTTTCCCCATACAATTCCTTATATAGCGAGTGAGAGAGGTAGGAGGGAGGTGAGATTCGTGTCAGTAGGTTCGCCGCGGTGGTCTGGAGCAGTCATACGCTCGCTACTCTCCTGCCACCACTTGTCTCTCTCTCTCAGCAACATTACGTGCTGAAATTGCCACTCGACCTATGTCGAGCACCGCCACATAGTCCAGCTTTATTTAACTCGACTTATGTTGCTCGCCGCTAATTAAGGGTTAAAGAAAGTGCAATGCTAGTCCTGCAACATCAACTGGAAACTTCTGAAATAAGTCTGATGCTGGGAAGATGTTCGTAAAGAATCTTGAACAATTATAATGCAGAATACGGGTCACAATAAATGCTAGGACATATAGAAATAATAGGCAGGCAAATAATAAAGACTGCGGAAAGGTAGTAATGCTCGACAACTAAAGAAATGCTTCGCGACACAACGCAACAGCCTACTAGGGTTGTGCAACTCAACAACAACCTCGGCTCAAAAGTGCAGTGAATAATAATGTGGCATACATATAATAATGGATCTTATCTCTAACCAGTGTCTGCTTAGTTAATAAAGTCTAGCTGGGGTATCAAGGCAGGGCATCAATGGGCGAGCATGCGGCTCGTAGCCTAACGTTGTCCGAAGGTGGTATAATGAAGATTACGTTATATGACGGGGATGCTCTCTTGATAAATCTAGGTCTCTAGTACCTAGGTCTATCCTGGCGATCCCTCAGAAGTCAACACAAAGAGGCAGCACTATGTTGTGAGGGATAGGCTATGGCCCTCTCACACCACAGCGCTGTGTTCGCAAAGTAAACGCACCAGAAGACAACTTAGGCTCCCACAGTACCTGTCGATGTCGTGCAGGGCTTAGCTGACACTGCACATATCGGAGACAACGACACAGTAACCTTACCCCTAGTCTAGCTTTAGATAACCAAGCAGAATCACTCAACACCTTGCCAGGGAGACATATACCGGTCTACAACCTTCCCGAGAGAGGACACACACGGAAAAGTCCGTCTCTCCAACCCCTCAATAAAGCATAATACCTCCTTAATCTAATACATGGAAATATCTGAGAGCTTCGCGTACAATACGACTGGCCGACGGTGAACGTCTATGCTGAAACCAGAAGGGATGTTGAGTTTAATAAAGATTAGAGAATGAGAAAGGAGAAGTCGAGAGAGAGAAATAGTATGCAAAGTGGCGAGTATGGGGGACAGAATTGCAAAGGATGTAGACGATACGCGTGTCAGGCAAGCTCTGAGCTTGGTAAAAAACACGAGGCCGCGACGGGAAGGGACTAGTTGACCACCCGGCCGCCAACGCCGTCAGCGCCCAAGCGAGCCGAGTCATAGCTCACCCCCTGCTGCCAGGTGTACTCCCTCACCCGCTCTCGCTCGCCTCCCACACAAGCAACATTTATATTATAGCGAATATAAAATATAAGGCGCGGTCACAGACCAAAACAAAGGCCATTTCTAGACTGTCTGTGGCAACACGACACTAATAAAAGAAAGCAGATCATTCTAGGACAACTGTAGCCCATCCCCCCATCCTGGCGAGCGCTAGCGAGCTGCAATGCCCCACGCAACCATTCTGCTAGCGCCGGAAGGCGTCAAACCTCCCCCAAGATATGGGACACTCAACCATGAGCCCATATCTGAACAGGCAGAATGTCGCTAGAATCTGCCACTCCTAACCACTCTGCCACTCATGGAATGCAAGCTCAGTCTCCAAAAACAAATACAACAACATTTTATATATAAACAAATCTTATCACCCTTCCCAAACATAATACATTAATTCATAACATTGTGCTCCCAGAGCGAGCTTTAAGAAGCACAGCCTACTGAGAGAAAATCATCTGCACTCAGTACTCAGCTACAATATTATCTTAAAATTAATTATTAAAAAGAAAGAGTTTTTATTTAATTTTTCATACTTTATTTTAATTTTGTTTTTGGCGGCTACTATAGATGCAGCCTAATTTTCGTCTAATCAAAGCCAACAACTCCTGCCCTGCGACCCTACGCTGATGCTACACATGCGAGCCAACAAGCACCAGCGCAAAAATACACCGCGAGCCAAGACAGGAGGCTATACCAACATACTGTGGTAGCCTACCCCGGATCCTCCACCCACGACAGACACTGACTGAACAGCGAGGGTTCTCCTGCAAACAAAGCCAAAACATTATCAGTGCCCTCAGCATGCCACACATCCAACTTGTGTTCCGGCAGCACAACAACACCTGACACTGACAAACGGCCCAGTCCATCGCAAGACTGGCACTTCTCTTCGCTCCTTTCGGCAACGGGGCCTCCCAATAACCCTTCACTAGTTCTACGTTCGTGATGAGCGAGGCAGCCCCGAAGCGGTCTATGGTGTCGTCAACTCTGGGTAATGGATAGGCGTCTGTCAGGGATAATGCTTCCACACTCTTGCAATCAACATACACATGGACTCTGCCACCAAACTCAGGTTGCAAAGCCACTGGCAACGACCACTCACGATATCCCTCATCCCTCAGACCCCCTCTCCACACGCCGTCCAGCTCCGCCTTCGCAACAGGCTGTCGAGCAGGATTCACACGGTAGGGAACCAACTCGAGCCTTGCACTGCCTCCAGCCTCCATGTCGGATTCTACCCCGTACATCAGGCCTGGAGAAGCAACAAACATGCGGACGGACTGCCACAGCCTAGTAAACAACTCCTCTTGTCGCTCAGGAACAAGAGGTTGCAACTTATCTCGCAGAACAATATGCCTAGTGCCCTCCCACATCTCCTTCACCATGTGGAGAGGACCCCTCACCTGATGCCCGAAAACAAGCTCATTCGGACTGAAACCGAGACTCTCTCCAGGTACTTCTCTTGCCGCGAACAAAACATACGGCAGACCAAGGTCCCAATCCTTTCCGTTCTCTGCGCAATAACATCGAAGCATGCTTTTCAGCACGGCGTGCCACCTCTCCAACACCCCTTGACTCTCCGGGTTATACGCAGAAGAGACGACAGTGCTGATGCCATGCTGAATCATAGTTTGTTTGAACAGATTAGATGTAACACTAGAACCTTGGTCTGATTGCACCTCTTGCGGGTAACCATACCACGAGCAATACAAGAGCAGGTTCCGGACAATAGTTTTCGCCGTGCCATTTCTCATTGGATATGCATCAGGATAACGAGTGGCCACATCCATGAAAGTTACTAGAAATTTATTACCGGCACTAGTAGGTGGTAGGGTCCGACCATATCAATGATGACCATACTGAAGGTCGGTCCACTGACAAGAATGGGGTGCAACGGGGCTCTCGGAATTGTTTGGTTAGGTTTTCCAACCCTCTGGCATGTATGACACCTTGCTATCCAGGTTACCACCTGCCCCTTCAACCCCGGCCACCAAAACAATTTTTCTAAAGCCGCCACCGTTTTTCTCACCCCTAGATGTCCTGCCAGTGGTATGTCATGCGCCAACCTCAGTAGGCTATCCCTGCACTCCCGTGGCACCACCAACTGGTCCACTACTCCGGACCCCTCTTGCCAACTACGTTTAGGGTCTTGAAAACGCCTATAGAGGATGCCTTCTAAATAAAAAAAATCTCCTGGATGTGCATCGCCGTCCTCGTCGAGCTCTACAGCTCCATTAGCACACGTTTGGAGCTCAGGGTCCTCTAGTTGCAACCGACGTATATCTGAGGGTGCCAAGCGATCTAACTGCTCCCGGAGCAATGCATGACCTTCCCCGATACTGGGCTGCTCCCTCTGTCTCTCTCGATGTACATAACGTTGCTGTCGTGGAGACTCGTCATGCCCAGCCTCGTCACTCTCGATGACAGGCCCAGGGGCTACTCCAGAATTAAGTAATGGTGCTAATACTGAATCACCCAGGAGAGCCGCCGAGTCAAAACTCTTAAAACCAACTCCAGCTTTAGCCTCCTCCTGTTGATCGTTCCTCCGCTGGTCTGAAGACGGAGGACTAGGCTGTGACACTTTAGCTGCCCGAGCTCGGGTGACAACACACGCCATGGGTTGTGTCTGGCACCGCTCGACCCACTCTTGCTCTTCCCTACTCACGTCGGCCGGCCTCTCGGCAACGACTAAGGGTAGAACCTCAGAAGCGGGCATTGCAAAGTCGTTGCCGAGAAGAAGGTCGACGCCCTCCACTGGCAGTTTCTCCACAATCCCGACATCCAATTCACGTGCCACACCATCCACCTCCAACTCCAACCGCACCAGCGGGTATGACCGAGTTGCATTAATACCCTGCACCACCACCACCCGAGCCGTGTTTATAGGGTAGCCAGTCAAGTTTTTCATCAGAGTCTGGGAAGCACCTGTATCGCGCAAGACCTCTACTCCATGCTTGCGCCCCGCCCACATCACGCAACCCCGCCCTCTATGGTCGCAAAAAACATCCTGAGCAGGGTTCGAGCCTCCCAGGTGCTTCTGCATTGGCTGTGCCTCAGCCTCTGACGAACTGCCCCGGGCAAACTCAGATGACTTCGGAGACACACCAATGTTGCACGCCAAAGACACAGCTGCTGTAGGTGGTTTGCTAGGACAGACTCTTGCAAAGTGCCCCTTTTGATGACAATGATAACACTCCAACTCCCCTTTGGGCTTCCCTTGGTACTGGGAAGGGCCCGGCCCCTTCTTAAATGGGACGGTGCTAGTCTTGTGGTCAGTCTTGGTATCATGGCTCTTGTACTTGTTTGCATAAGGTATATCACTAACTCGGGGGGGTGGGGCGTCACGCCCCTTGTTACCTGCCTCACTACGCTGGGCAGACCCGCACCCACGAATTAGTGGTAGCCGGAGGTCAGCCATCTCAGCTGCCTCCTGTAGAGTTTTTGGTTGCTTTTCTTTAAGGTTTAACGTCAGGTCGCCGCCCGTGCATTTGAAAAACTGCTCTAAAAGCACCAACTGTTTAATGTCGTCAAACGTAGTAGCTTTCTCCGACCTCAGCCAATTCCCAAAAGCATCGGACAGCTCCCGGGCATGCTCCAAAAAGGTGCTCTCCCGACCCTTGGTAACACCCCGGAACTTCAACCTGTACGTCTCTGGTTGTAGTTCGTATGCTCTCAGGACAGCCTCCTTGAGTTCCTCATAGATAATACAAGACTCTATAGGCAATGCATCGTAGGCTTTAAGACCCTTGCCTATTAATCTAGAGGATACAAGTGCTGCCCATTTACTCTCTGGCCACTGGTGTTCCTGGCACTTCTTCTCAAAGCGTGTGAAAAATTCTGTTACACCACTCTCATCAAACACCGGAACCAGTTTCAATAAGTGCGAGAGAGACTGCTCATGAACACGGTTACCAGCCCCAAGTCGCTGTCCCGTTGTCTCTACTCGCGACTTCTCTACGTCCATGTCGGCACAGTACCTAGTCGACTCTAAATCAGCTTGGATTTTTGCTAGCTCTATGTGCTGCTGACTGATAGTTTTTCTCTCTTCTATCTTGGCTAATTATAATTGCTGCTGATGCTGAAGCTTAGCTAATTCGAGCTTAAACAATAATTCTGGAGATAACCCTTGAGGAGGTGAAGGTGCTACAATGTTTGAAATTACCGGTGGTCCCCCCAGGGGCAACCCACCCTGCCAGTCACCACCCAACTGCGGAAGCGTACCCGGGGTCGGCAAACTACTGGGATGGCTGGGAGTCGAGTGTAGGGGAAGCATGGCCGAAGGGCTCTGAGCACTCAACCCATCTCGCTCACCAGTCACCCTGCCGAGTACACACGTTATCAAGTTATCCTTGGTCATGCTGCTAGTAACCGCATGACCGATAGCTGTGGCCAGGCATTGAAGACCGTACCGATCCATACCCTCCAACCGCTCGGCAGTAACAGGCCATTGCAAAAATATCCTAGCATCCTCCTCACAGTTCACCCGATTAACTCTTTCATCATGCTGCTGTTCCTCAGTTTCGACATTACGTACTGTGTCTCCATTCTCCTCTGACCCGGTATAAGACATGATGCTCACAAAAATTTCTCACCACAATATTCAGAAAAGAAGTACCCCAAACTCTTATGTAGCACTATTCACTTGCCAAAAATGTCTGAAGACTCTCAAGTGCTATACTACTTTGTCAAAAAAAAATTAACATGCCCACTATATTCCTCAATAAAACAAATGACCACAACAATCCTGCAATTATCTCTTAGTTCACAAGATCCTGAGCTAGGTCGCCATTTGTTACGATCCAGGTTCTCAAAGACACAGGGCTCTTCAACATTGGACTAGATAATGGCAAAATGCAACAACGGTAACACTAGATCCAACCCCTGCCTTAAACACTGGGAAACAAAACACCATTACCGCCCTGAGTCGTGCCTGGACAACGAGGTATCCTATGACTCGGTAACTGGTGCACACACACTAGGCTGACGCTCGATGAAACAGCCTATTCTCAAACAGTAAAAGATTACTCGATTAGGTTACACAAAGAAAAGATAGTTAACGTGATTAATTAACGTTACGGTAGATACTCAAATAACTGGCACTCCTGTATTAACCCTTAATTAGCGGCTCACCACATAAGTCGAGTTAAATAAAGCTGGACTATGTGGCGGCGCTCGACATAACTCGAGTGGCAATTTCAGCACGTAATGTTGCTGAGAGAGAGATGAGTATGATTTGCAGACCAACAATACACGAATCCTCGCTATATAAGGAATTGTATCAGGAAAGTGGCTAATTACATGCTTTTTGCAATCGCGTTGCACGGTTATTGCAAGAAAACTAGCCATCATAAAAGGATCGTTATGGTGTCATTCGAAAGCTCTGTTTATGCCCTTTCAGGGATAGGTACTTGTTTTACGTTCTGGGTCTTATTTAGGCATGAAAATGATTACGTAAACAGCCCTATTTTGGCTAAAAACACCCCGCTGGGTGGTACATATAAATAAACCGCATAGGCCGCTCGTAAGGTGTTAAAGAAAGTGCAATGCTAGTCCTGCAACATCAACTGGAAACTTCTGAAATAAGTCTGATGCTGGGAGATGTTCGTAAAGAATCTTGAACAATTATAATGCAGAATACGGGTCACAATAAATGCTAGGACATATAGTAATAATAGGCAGGCGAATAATAAAGACTGCGCAAAGGTAGTAATGCTCGACAACTAAAGAAATACTTCGCGACACAACGCAACAGCCTACTAGGGTTGTACAACTCAACAACAACCTCGGCTCAAAAGTGCAGTGAATAATAATGTGGCATACAAATAATAATGGAGCTTATCTCTAACCAGTGTCTGCTTAGTTAATAAAGTCTAGCAGAGGTATCAAGGCAGGGCAACAATGGGCGAGCATGCGGCTTGTAGCCTAACGTTGTCCGAAGGTGGTATAATGAAGATTACGTTATATGACGGGGATGCTCTCTTGATAAATCTAGGTCTCTAGTACCTAGGTCTATCCTGGCGATCCCTCAGAAGTCAACACAAAGAGGCAGCACTATGTTGTGAGGGATAGGCTATGGCCATCTCACACCACAGCGCTGTGCTCGCAAAGTAAACCCACCCGAAGACAACTTAGGCTCCCACAGTACCTGTCGATGTCGTGCAGGGCTTAGCTGACACTGCACACATCGGAGACAACGACACAGTAACCTTACCCCTAGTCTAGCTTTAGATAACCAAGCAGAATCACTCAACACCTTGCCAGGGAGACATATACCGGTCTACAACCTTCCCGAGAGAGGACACACACGGAAAAGTCCGTCTCTCCAACCCCTCAATAAAGCATAATACCTCCTTAATCTAATACATGGAAATATCTGAGAGCTTCGCGTACAATACGACTGGCCGACGGTGAACGTCTATGCTGAAACCAGAAGGGATGTTGAGTTTAATAAAGGTTAGAGAATGAGAAAGGAGAAGTCGAGAGAGAGAAATAGTATGCAAAGTGGCGAGTATGGGGGACAGAATTGCAAAGGATGTAGACGATACGCGTGTCAGGCAAGCTCTGAGCTTGGTAAAAAACATGAGGCCGCGACGGGAAGGGACTAGTTGACCACCCAGCCGCCAACGCCGTCAGCGCCCAAGCGAGCCGCGTCATAGCTCACCCCCCGCTGCCAGGTGTACTCCCTCACCCGCTCTCGCTCGCCTTCCACACAAGCAACATTTATATTATTGCGAATATAAAATATAAGGCGCGGTCACAGACCAAAACAAAGACCATTTCTAGACTGTCTGTGGCAACATGACACTAATAAAAGAAAGCAGATCATTCTAGGACAACTGTAGCCCATTCCCCCATCCTGGCGAGCGCTAGCGAGCTGCAATGCCCCACGCAACCATTCTGCTAGCGCCGGGAGGCGTCACAAACCCGAGCTGCGTTAATAGGCTTACCGGTGAAGTTCTTAAGTAACGTCTGGGAGGCACCCGTATCACGCAACAACTCAAGCCTATGTTCCACACCAGCCCACCTCACAGTGCCATGTCCCCTACGACCACAAACAGCATCTCGGACGGGTAGCGAGCCCTCCTTATGCTTCTTCACCGACTGTGACTTCGCAACCGACGATTTACCCCGGGCAAACGTGGAAGACCTCAAAGACACCCCGATGTTGCTCACTAGAGACACCACCACTGTAGACTGTGTGCTCGGACAAGAGTGCGCAATATTCCCCTTCTGATGTCACTTAAAACACTCCACCTCACTCCTTGACTTCCCCTGGGGTGGGGAAGGGCCCTGGCCTTTCTGTAACGAGAAGGATTTCGACTTGGGTTCAAAATTGGCAACAGTGCTCTTAGTAGGATAATTTGTTGTATCATTAGTTCGGGGGGGTGGGGTGGTACGCCCCTTGTTACCTGCCTCAGCTCTCTGGGCAGACCCGCACCCACGAATTAACGACAACCTGAGGTCAGCCAACTCAGCCGCCTCCTACAGAGTTTTAGGTTGCTTTTCTTTCAGGTTAAGAGTCAAGTCCCCACCAGTGCATTTAAAGAATTGTTCTAACAACACTAATTGCTTCACCGCATCAAAAGTAGTTGCTTTCTCCGACCTTAACCAATTCTCAAACGCATCTGATAGTTCTCAAGCGTGTTCCTGGAAAGTACTCTCCTTTTGCTTAGGAACAGCCTTAAACTTCAGCCTATAGGTCTCTGGCTGCAACTCATACCGCCCTCAGGACAGCCTCTTTCAACGCCTCATAATTCACACAGGAATCTAGGGGCAAAGCATCGTACGCCTTGAGTGCTTTCCCCGTCAATAGTGAAGAAACAAGGGCTGCCCACTTCTCCTCGGGCCATTGGTGCTCCCGGCACTTTTTTTCAAAACGGAGAAAGAATTCTGTAACTCCTGACTCATCAAACACTGGAACCAACTTTAGTAGATGCGACAGGCACTGGTCATGGGGTCAACCCCCCTTGACGAAACGGTTCCCCGTCACCTCTACACGAGTTTTCTCTAGGTCAACATTGGCACAATACCTTGCAGACTCATACTTGAGCTCAACCTCATGCTTTCGCTGCTCGAGCTCAAGTTTGGCGAGCTCGAGCTGAAACAACATCTCAGGAGACAAACCCTGAGGAGGGGGTGCTACTACCGGGGACCCACCCAGTGAGTCACCTAGAGGCTTACCCAACCGCCAGCGGACATCGGCCTGCGGGAACGTACTCGGCTCTGGAACCCGAGGGGGCACCATGATAGGAGTTGACTGGAATGGGGGCTGGGACGAAGGTGCCCCAGCTCCCGCTCCACCCGAAGCCTCATGCACCCCACCCAGCACACAGGTAACCAGCTCACTTCTTGACCAACCGCTATTGCAAGAAAACCCTAAGACCGTGGCTATACACTGCAGTCCGTACCGGTCCAGCCCCGACACCCGGTCCGCCGTCACAGGCTCCTCCAAAAACCTCCGAGCATCCTCCTCACCGTTCACCACCCGAACGCCGTCAACCAACTTCACCTTCTCCACCTTCTCGCCTGTCTCTCGCACTGTGCCCTCACTATGCTCAGACCCATCCAGTGACGACATGATGGAGTCAAAAAAAAAAAATCCCAAGTCAAGACAAAAGTAGCCAAACTCTCGCGTAGCTTTATTCACAAAAAATATTCGAAGATGTTTTTGAGTTCAATACTAGGTCACCAATAAACTCCAACAAGTTCCATATATCCTCAAAACAATGTCCACTGCCAACACTGCGAGAAATAAAATCGAACCCAAAAATGGCGAATAATATTTCTCCCAAAAAAAAATCCTGCAAAACTCAGTTCACTATATCCTGGAGTAAGGTCGCCATTTGTTACGACCGGCACAACGAAATAAACAAGGGCACTTAATATTGGACTATAAGATAGGCTAGATCTGCAACAACGGTACGCTAATTCCAAACCCTCGAACTATTAAGCCGGTGAACAAAACACTTAAACCCTCCAGAGTTAATCTACTGGATAACGAGGTATCAATTAACTGGGTTAAGTGTACTTCTACAAAGGCTTTCCGGTGACGGCAAAGCCTACTCACAACAAGAGTAATTACGTTAATAAAAAGCTCTCAAGTAATAACAATGCTTAAATATACTATGACAAGAATTAATAAAAGATTATATGCTTACGTTTTCTTTAGTGTGAGTCTGAACTCAACACTAAACTCTTCAATGCTCTATGAAAACACTTGAAGTCTAGTCCTACAGCAAACAGATATGGAATCTTCTGAAAACGTCTGATGCTCTAAGATGCTCGTCGAATATAGAACAAGAATAATGCAGGGGGGGCAGGACACCAAAGCGTGTATCTTAAATACACCAACAAGTAGGATACATATATATAGGAACAAGAGAGTGCAACAACTTTGTGACAACACTAACAAGAGCAACTCAAAAACAGTACTTCCTTAGCCAAAGTAACAGCCATACTGGGTTGTGCACTATGCATCAACCTAGGCTAAAACAATACGTGAATAATTGCTAAACCATACGCAGTTAAAGTTAATATACCAAAATGCTGTCTTTCTTACTAATAAAGTCTAGCAGCGGCATAAAGGTACAGGGAGCCTAGGCAGAGCTCAAGCATGCTCGCAGCCTACTGTCTCCCCTGAACAGATTTCCCTTATCTTACGTTAAGTGACTAGGAGGCTCTCTTGGTAATTCCCGATCTCAATTATCTGGTCTTACACTGGCGCTCCTCAAAGGTCAACAAAATGAGTTAGGAAGCATACAAGCAAGAGTAGGCAAAAGCCCTTCGCTTGTATACTGCTAAGCTCGCAAAGGAAAATATGCACAAGGGTGTACTACAGGCTACCTAGCTCCGTCGAAGTCGTACAGGCTCTGACTTGCCATATTCATAACTCAGACAACGACCAAAGATACCCTCCACTGTCTAGCATTAAATAGTAATAAAGAACAACCAAATAATTAGAAGCACCCAACAATATGAATCCCTGTGACTATGATTCTAATCTAAAGCTAGTGCAAAACATATATGTGAGAACAGGCGCTGGTAATACGACTGGCTGACTGGAAGTCGTATGCGAGAACCAGAAGGGATCGGTAATTGAATAAAGATAAGAAGTATTGGAAGAAGGAGTTCAGAGAGAGGCAAAGCAGTAAAGGGGGTTAGATGTGAGACAAAATGCGAGGGACGTGTAGGACCAAGCGCACAATGCCATGTTCTGAGGAGAGAGGAGGGTAGGAGCCCGACCACTGGGCAAGGAGGGCGGCGACCAACCACAGGCCACTACGTCACATGACAAGCAGACGTCATATGCCACGCCAGGCCCGCCATCCAATAGCGAGCGGGTGGGCCCACCGAGCGAGGAATGCACACGTACATACGCACACACACTGCCTCTTCTTACAGTTTCTTACAGTAGATCCTCTGGAAAAAGGCAAACTATGCCTGTGTATCCAGCTCAGTACCAGTACTTGCACTGCTGCGGTCGTTCACGGTGTTGGCGGCGGCGGTAGCAGACGCAACATTTTTACTATTCTGTATTTTTTTTTTATAATCAAACTTCAAATCATGTCTTCCCCATGCTTTATCAAGATTACTTTCAAACTCCCTTATTGATTCGGAATGGACTACATACTACATCTTCGCTCTCCCATCCGACTCTCTTTCTCTTTCTCACGCGCTGCATGTTTTAATCACTACTATGGATATAAAATACTTCTAAGTGTCACAGACAAGAATAAAGGCAAACGCTGATCTGTCTGTGACAACATGAATACTAAGAAAGAAAGAACATCGTTCTACGATTATTATAGCCCATTTCTGCCGTGGCGAGTGCTAGCGAGTCACGAGTACATTCTGGCAAGCTGGCCAGCGTAACAAAACCCTCCATCATTTGCAGGAATTTAGGCCTGTTATTGTTTGAATATATTTATTGTTACGATGACCCACCATCATAAGTTAAATTAAGTTCATTAATGTCTACAAATTACTATATTGCATTGGTCATACAATATATTCACATGGTGAATAATATATTATAATGCCTTGCGGTAATTTCAATACAACGTTAAGTAGTGATCGATATTATTAATTTAATGTAGGTTTGTTTTCCATGTTGTCCAACAACGTATTATTTCGTTCAATTGCGTTTTGGTTTTCCTATTGTCTGAACAGTAGGTTATCGTTTGCTAGCGCAATTGTTACCCATTTATTATTAATGGGCTTTTCCGGTATTATTGATACAGTACACATATAATTTGTTTGCGTTGTATAAGCATTTTGCATTTAGTTGTTTAATCCTATTTGATCCTATTTTGTTAAGTAAGGAGTTACGTTTTAGAACCACCACCCATGATGAGAAAAAGTGATGCCGGCATTTCACTTACTCAGTCCGCATTCAACTTTCGAGAGAGCAACATCTATCTCTCGCTTCTCTATTGTTTATTTAATTATTTCTGTATAGGCATCTATTTTATTCATTGGCATTTTTTTAACGTAACATCAGACGGATTCTAAGGGGTGTGTGTGTCTTGTTTGTCCCTCATATTGTGTTTTCCTTATATGTTTCTTCTCTCCTATTGTTTTTTAGCTACGCTTAGTAGAGCCGCAGCCTTGGCTTTGTTAAGATAGTCAGTATACTTTAGTAGTGGTGGAGGGGTATTGGAATTATTCCTCGCTGGCATAATAAGTAGACCTAGGTCTCTTTAAGCATTTTCTTATTATTCCTGCAGTGGCATGTGTTAATCCCAGCCGATCATTATTTATTTCATGTGCATTGTTTTAGCTAAGGGTCCAGCTTATCCCGGGAACTGCGGGGAGACTCTTAAGAGTTCCCCCGGTGGACTGCGGGAAGACTCTTAAGAGTAAGGGGAAAAAGATCCATTTAAAACACCCATTTTTTTTTTTTTTTTTGGCCCCTGGGCCATGCCAAATATCACTCCTCCACCTCCCCTCCTTCCCCACTTTCCTCCCCTCCTTCAGTTATCACCTATTTTCCCTGTTATTCCCTTATTCTGTGGTTAATTTTCGTGCTAACATTAGCGAGTTGGTAGCAGGGCGTTGTCATCACTGTTACCAAGCGTGGGAAAGAGCGAGAGAGAGACTATTGCGGAACAGTGTCTCTCCAGACAAGGGGAGGGGTGGAGGGCAGGGAGGTTGCCTCAGCCATACATTATGTAACTCCCGGCCTGTATCGCCGATTTTGACCATCCAAACACTGTTTCCACTTGTTTTATTGTTGTAACAGGTTAATACCTTTATAATCAACCTATAATAGGCGCATATGGATAAGTATTAATGCTATTTATGGTAAAATAACGATGTTAGTGATGGGAACAGCTCAAATATGTCAGTACAGGAGTGTGGTGTCTCATACCCCCCATGCGCAGCCGAGAGGTTAATGGAGTGCCTGGTTCGAAGTATAGGATGGCGGACTTCATTAGTCTTCAGTTACAGGGAGGATTACTTCGGCCCAGGCAAACTGATAGGCTCGACACAATATACTTTGGCGTTTTATATTTGTGTTACAGTACACCACAGGTAGGCTGTGTTTGCCTACCTGTGTATTATTTCTCCGCTTAGCACAAGCACAATTATAAAAACCCGTTGAGTTGAAGTCGGTTTAGGACGCTTCAACGATTGTTAGGATAGTTAGGTGGGTGGTGGTTGATAGGTGTTTGTTTGATCTTTGATTCATTTGTGTATGCTTAATGCTTGCTTCATTATTTTGTCATTCATTGTTGGCATGTATTTACTGAAATTATATTTACGTCAATTAAATCAGAGCTTTCTCGTCTTTGTGCAACTTAGAAAGATTCCTGCTCAGTATTGCCATATCGGTACTGAGTGTTGATGATAGTTGAGGCTCAAGATATCTTTTCATCACAACTAGGGGTTCCAGTTGTTTGCATTGTTTGTATCAAGGAACCAGTTGGGGGATTGTCAGCACCTTTGGTCCCCAGAGAGCCTGGAAGTTGCGAATGAGCTCTGTTCTGTTGCGATAGGCTGTGTTACGAGCACGGAGGTGCTGAGTATTTAATTGTCTGTGTTAGTCTAAGGACTAGAAGCCTCTACTGTCAGTCGTAACAATATATATATATATATATATATATATATATATATATATATATATACACTACAAACACCTTACACACTACATTCCCCCCCCCCAGGGGGGGGGGGACTTACCCCTGGCAACGACTCCATAAAATGCTGTGGACCACTACCTTCTACTCTTACTATTAACTTCAGCAACATTCGTGGCCTTTCCTCTAACTTCCACTCTGTGGAACACCACCTCTCCTCTGCCAACCCTGATCTGTTTCTCACCGAAACTCAGGTGTCTCGGACTACTGACAGCAAACCCTTCTCTGTATCCTCCTACTATCTCTATCCTCAGTTTCAATCTAAAGGTGGATGTTGCATATATGTGCGCAACAATCTCGATTTCTCTCGTGTTCCCAAATTAGACTCTCCTGAATTCTCAACTCTCTGGCTAAAGGTTTCTTGTCACTCTCAAAATAAATATTTCTGCACTGTTTATCTCTCCCCTAATTCTACTGACTATCCAAAATTCTTTGACTATCTAACTTCTAAAGTAGAACACATTCTACCTATCTCTCCTTTCGCAGAAATCTCCATCCTAGGAGATTTCAACGTTCACCACCACCAATGGCTCTTCTCCCTTTCCACTGACCAACCTGGTGAAAAATCCTACATCTTTTCGATTCTAAATGACCTAGAGCAGTTAGTCCAGCAACCCACCCTTTTCCCGGATCGCTTCGGAGATCGGCCCAACATTCTTGACTTATTTCTAACTTCTAATTTATAATTTTTTAACCCTTCTGCTTATACTGCAAATGTTTTCTCTCCTTTGGGCTCCTCCGACCATAAACTTATCTCTGTCGCCTGTCGTATCTCTCCGTTATAGCCACCCAATCCTTCCAGCCGTCGGCGCTTGTGGCACTTTGGCCCTACTGACTGGGAGGTTCTTAGGCAGTACTTCTTTGATTTCCCATGGAAAGACTTTTGCTTCCGTGGCCGGGGAGCCTCGGAGAGTGCTGAACGCATTACCAAGGTAATCCTCTCAGACATGGAACTGTATATTCCATTTTCTTTCTCTCAGTCTAATGCAAACAAATCTTGGTTTACTTACGCTTGCTCTACTGCTGTCCGCAATAAGGAGGAAGCATTCAAGTGGTACCGTTGCCTACAAACTACAGAATCTCACACCTATGTTTCTGCCTGGAATCAAGCCAAATCTGTTTTTCGACTTGCCAAACATTCCTTCATCAATAATAAATGCACTGAACTATCCAATTTTAGCCCTTCTATCATTTAGCCAAAAACCTCTCTAACAATTTTTCTTCTTCGTCTTTGCCTCCTCTTTTCCACTCTGACGGCACTTTGGATGATTCCGGTGGTATTCCTCCCTCTCCATCCCCCTCTCTCTTACTTATGCCTAACATGAAAATCTCTTCCATGGATGTACTTTCCACCCTCTCTGGACTAAATACTAAGAAGGCGTCTGGACCGGACAGTGCTCCTCCTGTTGTACTAAAAAACAGTGCTCCTGTGCCGAATCCCTGACTAGGCAAACTCTTCCGTCTCTGTCTCACCTCTAACGTCTTCCCTTCTTCTGGAAGTTTGCCCTCATTCAACCTGTCCCGAAAAAGGGTGACCACTCTCAAACCTCCAACTATCGTCCATTTGCTCTCATTTCTTGCATCTCTAAAGTTTTTGAAACTATTTTTACCTCATAATTTGTTAAGCATTTAACTTCCCATAACCTAATCTCAGACCGCCAGTATGGCTCCCTTAAAGGCTACTCTACTGGTGATCTTCTTTCTTATCTTACTAACTCTTGGTCATCCTCCTTTCGGGACTTCAGTGACACTTTTTCTGTTGTGCTAGACATATCGAAGGCCTTCGATAGATTCTGGCACAAATCCCTCATTTTCAAACTATACCTCCTTTGGTTTTTATCTCTTCATCTGTGCCTTTGTCTCTAATTTCCTTTCCGGCCATTCCATAGCTGCGGTTGTGGACGGCCACCGTTTACTTCCTCAACCTATCAACTACAGAGTTCCTCAGGGTTCTGTCCTGTCTCCAATTATCTTCCTATTATTCATTAACGACCTTCTCAACTGCACCTCCAGCCCCAGTCACTCATATGCTGACGATTCTACATGACATAATTCGACTAGACTTCTTCAACATTATTTACAGCAGGAACTCCAAAATTCACGTAAGGAGGCCATAAAGCACCTATCTTCTGATCTCTCTACTATCTCCAATTGGGGCAGAGGCCTTGTCACTTTCAATTATTCCAAAACTCAATTCCTCCATCGATCTACTCGTCGCTCCCTTCCAGAATACTATGACCTAGTCTTCAACAACATACAAATTTACCCTTCATCTTCTCTTAATATTCTCGGTGTCTCTTTTCTTCAGATCTCTCTTGGAAATATCACACTACAACTCTTGCTAAAACATCTTCCAAGAAGCTGGGTGTACTCAACCGCCTCCGGTGGTTCTTTACCTCTGCGCAGCTACTCTCTCTATACACAGGCACAGTGTGTCCATGTATTGAATATTGTTCACACGTGTGGGGAGGATTCTCTCACACAGCACTTCTAGAGCACGTAGCACCCGTCTTGTAACACAATCCCACCCTTACTCTGTGCAACTCTCCAGCCCAAGAGTGAAACATTATTCCTAATCTTTCTTCTATTCAACAGCTGGGCTCTGGAACTCTCTCCCAGAATCAGTATTTCCCTTTTCCTATGACTTAAATTGCTTCAAACTCCGTGTGTCCAGGTATTTTGGCTTGAACGTCCCTTGATTTTGGCCGTGCCACTCTTTCAATTCTGGGTGAGGCATTTGCTACAGGCAGTTCTGCATTTTGTCTCCTTCATTCACATAGAAAAAGGAAAAGAACATGGAACTTAAGAATTGTGTAAGGTGAGAATGACATTTTCAGATTTGTATTCAAACGATCTTCCTTAACTACTTTGGTACATTGTTGGCTGGGTTTTAAAGTACTTGATATTGTTACTCCTACGTCAGTTCCTTTATCAGTATATTTGAGTTGACTACCATTCATTGAGTAGTTTGAATTTGCATCCTTGTATCCTATATGTAGTACTGTACTTTACATTTGTCGGTATTGAAACTAATTTGCCAGGTTTGGGCCCAATTTTCTGATTTATCTAAATAATTTTGGATCTGTTGAACATGCAAGGGAGATACAACTATGTTCGCTATTTTGGTATCATCTGCAAATTTTGAAATTGTAGATGAAAGATCGTCATCGGTGTCATTAACCCTTATTTAGCGGCGAGCAACATAAGTCGAGTTAAATAAAGCTGGACTATGTGGCGGCGCTCGACATAACTCGAGTGGCAATTTCAGCACGTAATGTGGCTGAGAGAGAGAGACAAGTGGTGGCAGGAGACTAGCGAGCGTATGACTGCTCCAGACCACCGCGGCGAACCTACTGACACAAATCTCAGCTCCCTCCTCCCTCTCTCACTCGCTACATACTCAATTATGTACTGAAAGTACCGAATTACCTGCTTTTTGCACTCGCGTTGCACGGTTATTGCAAGAAAACTATCCATCATACAAGGATCGTTATGGTGTCATTCGAAAGCTCTGTTTATGCCCTTTCAGGGATAGGTACTAGTTTTACGTTCTGGGTCTTATTTAGGCATGAAAATGATCACGTAAACAGCCCTATTTTGGCTAAAAACACCCCGCTGTGCGGTACACATAAATAAACCGCATAGGCCGCTCGTAAGGTGTTAATATATAATATAAATCGAACAGGTCCTAGCACTGACCCCTGCGGCACACCCCTTGTGATTCATTGCTTACGCCCAGTAAGTCAATTCTCAATACATCGAAGTACATATCAATCAATTCCATGAGCTATTAATTTTATCAAGAGAAGATTGTGGGGGACTTTATGGAATGTTTTTTGGAATTCGAGGTAGACAATGTCGACGGCTTTATTTTCATCATACATGTTGAAGATGTCGTGAAAAAAGTCAAGGAGATTTGTTAGGCATGAATGCTCGTTTCGGAAACCATGCTGTGATTCTGTTATTATAATATTTTCATCTAAAAGGTTTACAAGTCTATCTCTGATGATTGTTCCGAGCAATTTACATATGATTGAAGTCTAATTTATTGGATGGTAGTTGCAAGATAGTGATTTGTTTCCTTTTATGAAAATAGGTGTTACATTAGCTAATTTCCATTCATTGAGTACAATGCCATTTCACATTGTATTGAATAGTTTTGATATCTCGTCTCTTAATTCATTTAAAACTCTGGGAGAAATAGTATCAGGTCCTGACGATTTATTAGACTTTAGTTTGTTTATGCTCTTTAGTACATCTACTTCCATGATTACGATATCACTTAAAAAATCATTATCAGCTCTGAGAAGCAGAGTGGTATCGCGCATACAGATCCCGCCCGTATACTGTGCACCACCAGTCAGCTTGTCCGTCGTCGTCCGTCTGTCTGTTCGGAAACTCCTCCTAGACTGTTCAATCGATTTTCACCAAATTTCACAGGTATATCCATTTGGTCAATGCGATGGTAGTAAAACAAAAATCCATTTAACCTAAATGTTAATGTCAAAGGTCAAGGTTAAAAATAAAGTCAATATTTCATATTTTTTAGTTTTTATTCAAATGTCTTCATTTCACTATACAATTAACTGGTAACTTTGGTATCTTATTGACCAAATTTCAGATAAATATTCTAAAGGGTAAGGTCTAAGGTCAAGGTCAAAGGTTGAAATAAGATTTTTACTAGTATTTCTTATACTAACTGTTAAATTTTCACTAGGCTTACCGTATATATTCGGAATACCTAGGCCAAGGTCATACAAGAAATTATACAATTCCATATAAAAGGCCAAGGTCACAGGACAAGGTCAAATATAAGGTCAATATGCTATTTTCTTTACCTTTCATTCACACTTTAAACAAATTGGTGAGATAGTTGCACTATAAATGAAAAGGAACATAATATATTTTGACACACATTTTATAAAAGTCAAGATAAATGTCAAAGGTTACGGCCAACTAATCTATTAATATATATGAAACTAACTGATGGGTTTTAGTAAAATTAGGAATGTATGTTTGATTTTCCTGGGCAATGTCAATGAAAACAAAAATGTACGCCTACGTAAAGGTCAAGGTCACAGGTCAAGGTCAAAGGTCAACTTTTACTATATATTTTTAGTTTTTACTCAAATGTCTTAATTTTCACTATGCAAGTTACTGGTAAACTTGATATCGTATTGCCCTAATTTTAGATAACTATTTAAAGGGTAAGGTCAAAGGTCAAGGTCAAAGGTCAAAATATGTTTTTTACAAGTATTTCTTAAAATAACTGTTAGATTCTCGCTAGGCTTAACATGTATATTCGGAATACCTAGGCCAAAGTCATACACAAACTATACAATTCCATATGAAAGGTCAAGGTCACAGGTCAAGGTCAAATAATACTTCAATATGCTCTTTTTTTACTTATAATGCAAACTTCACAAAATTGGGTGAGATAGTTGCACTCTAAATGAAAATGAAAATAATACATTTTGAGACATAATAAAAGGTCAAGATAAACGTCAAAGTTCAAGGCCAACTATTCTATTAATATATATACAAAAACAAATGGGTGGGTTTTAATGAAATTAGGCATGCTTATTTTATTTCATTTGGGCAATGTCAATGCAAACAAACATGTACTCTTATGTATAGGTCAAGGTAAAAAGGTCAACTTTTATTATTAAAATTAACTAAAAAATACTCAAATTTTGGAAAACTGGCTGTGTTAGCTGCATATTTTTAAAATAACATATATATCAAATTTCACAAACATAGTGTAATAGTTAAGGTCAAAGGTCACATTCAAAGTAAGAGTGTTTGTAATTTTTCCTAAACTCCCCCTAGACTGTTTAATGTATTTTCACAAAATTGTACAGGCAAATTCAGTTGATCAATGCGACGACCATCCAAATATATCCATTATATTTTTAGTCAAAGGTCAAAGGTCAAGGTCACAGTCTATGATCACTATTTGTAATCTATAAGTTGTTTTCTACAAATTACACCATATTCATAATGCTAGTTAATACGAACATTGGTGTTAAGCTAACTAAATCCTCGATAGGAATTTCTAAGGTTAAAGGTCAAGGTCAAAGGTCTAGGTTAAAAATCAAAATAAGATGTTTACTAGTATTTGCAATTTAATGTAATATTCTCACTAGGCATATCATGCATATTCAGAATACCTAGGCCAAGGTCAAACAAGAATAAACATAATTTAATTTGATAGGTCAAGGTCAAATATAAGGTCAATATGCTCATGTTTTTACTAATAATGTAAACTTCACAACATTCGTTGAGAAAGTTGTGCTTTAAATGAAAATTAAGGTCAAGGTCAGCTATTCCTTTAATACCTCTGGAACTAGTTGAGGATCTTTAATGAAGTTTGGCATGCTTATTTGATTTTCCATGCAAGATACAAAATTTAATCCTACGTAAAGGTCAAGGTCACAGGCCAAAGTCAAAAGTCAACCTTCATCATAAAAAATACTAACATTTTGATAAGCTGACTGTTAGTTGCATTTTACATGAATAAGATATATATCAATATCATATAAATATTCTAATACTTAAGGTCATAGGTCAAGGTCAAAGATCAAAAGAAGTGTTAATCATTTTTCCCAAACATGTCCTAGACTGTTTAACCCGTTTTCTGTACTGGCGACGTCTTTATTTGTATCATATTCAAGCTATAATCAGACAATTTTGTGGCGAGCTTAATAGGAATTTGTGGTGGAAAAAAGGGTTAATTAGGATAGTTGAAAGCCTGCTAATACAATACAATTACAATTGTCTATTATTATCCAGTAAAAAATTGAAAGGAAAGAACTGGTACTGAACGCGTTGATGTACCATCACCAAATTTTGCGGGCAAATTCGGTTGGTCAATGCGACGATTGTCGCCCCCCCCCCCCCCATCAGGGAAAAGTTGTTTTCGGGGCGAATCCTCCAGTATTCTTGGTGATATTATCTGTGATGATAGTGATAGTAGTAGTGCTAATGGTGATAGTACTGATGATGACAGTAGCAGAGATGATAATAACAACAGAGATGATGATGATAGCAATGATGATGGTGATAATAGTAGTGATAATGATGACAGTAGTGATGATGATGGTAGTAACGATGGTGACAGTAGTAGTGATGATGATGACAATACTAGTAGTAGTGATGATGGTGACATTTGTAGTGATGATAGCCATAGTGATGATGGTGATAGTAGTAGTTATAATAGGGGTAATAGTAGTGATGATGGGAACCCATCGCATAGTTGGGTATGCTGTTTTGATTGTGGGCAAAGCGGCACTTCTACTTTTTTATAGATGGTGTGGCATGAGGAATTGAATTCAGATCTTCTTCGGTAAAGACTGATGCAAAAAAGTTGTTGAAATTGTTACTCATCTGGACTTCATCATCGACAAGATCTCCATTTTCATTAGCAAGTGGTCCGATATGAGATGTTATCACCTTTTTACTTCTAATATATCCATATAATTATTTTGGATTTGAATTACTTTAGCTTGCAATACGGGATTCCAAGTTTTTCTTACTTCATATAATCATTTATTTGGCATTCCGTCGGAGAGTCTGATTCATTCTTTGTTCTATTGAAAGTATGCGGGCAGTTTTTTTGGCATGTAGACAATTTTTAATTTCGGTAATCTACCAATTAGGCTAGGCTTATTGTTTCGAGTTGGGCATCGATTTTTCATTAGGGATGCAATAAGTAATGGCATTATTATTTGTTTCTGAGAAGGAGTTCCATCTCTCATTATCATCACTCATGTGGTTTATGAAGTTCCCATCTGGTTTGGCAAAAATAATCTTGTAGTTTATTGAAATTGGCTTTCTTGAAATTGGGTACCATTTCATTACTCTCATTTGATTTATTGTTTAGGAATTTGATGTTGAATGTGATCGAACGATGATCACTTGTACTAAATTCATCTCCTACTCTCACTTGGTACACTAAGTTGTCTTTAGTCGCAAAGATTAGATCAAGAATGTTGTTGCCCCGTGTTGGATATTGAACAAATTGAAATAATCAACTTTCTAGTAGATTAGAATACAGGTCCGATCCTGTGTTAGATGTTAGAGATTCACCCCACTGAGCTACTGGCAAGTTGAAGTCTCCAAAAAGGACGACATCTTCGTTATCACTACTAGTAGTAGTAAACTCTAATATAGCACAACTAAAACAAAATATCTAGCTATAACTTTGTATCATAACTGTGTATTTTCACATGCCTGTAGTGACAGTTCACTCAGAACTGTCAGTGGGTACGCACGTACCTCGTCTGTTGTGATGACCACTACAATCATGGTTACCGTTAATTAATTACTGTGAATCATAGTATATGTGGTTATTTTAAAGTTAAATGCGGAACTGTAAGAATCAAACACATAAAAAAAGATGTTTGCCTGCTGAATGGGCTAGCTCAGTTGATTATTGGGCAATATTAAAGATGATGTAAGGCAGACAGGATTAACTGATGTTAGTAGGGCAAGGATGCAAAATAATAATAAAAACTTTATTTTGCCTAAAAACATATACAATATATTACAATATCTTCATAATTCATTATCAAGGCTGAGCCCATGAAATGTGAACATTTTTTATGGGCTCCTTCAAAATACGTTTAGGAAATTACCAGCAGTGTTTTGTATATGTAGTGTGCTTAACAATTTAGATACTCAGTTGGCGTTTTAAAACTTAACTAGTAGGGGTACCCGGCGTTGCCCGGGTTTAAATTCTACTACCATAATTACCATCATCAATCACTACTACCACAATCATCACAATACTACTACTACCATAATCACCGGCCTCGACCTCCCTGTGTTTCATTAAACGGCGACCTCGATTTCGGCCGCTAAATTACCTCCGATTTTGGATCTGACCTCATTCGCACCCCCATTTTGGGGGGCTGCGAACAACTTTCGTTCCATGCATCTTTTCGATCGGATGCCTCCTTCTGCCCCAAACGGCCATTTTTTTATTTGTTTGTTTTCAATTTCGGCCTCGAAACGACCTCCGATCGTGGCCTCGCCCCCTCTATGACCTGACCCAGGTCAATTGATTCCCACATGCAAAGTTTCAGCTCCCCAGGTCCAAAACTGTGGTTGCCTATTAAGAACACACAGATAGACAGACACACGAACTGATTTAATAATATAGATAGTTGCTTAGTAAGTGATTTTTACATTTCCGTTTAAATTCTAAAAGACTGCTAGCTACTTTTATTTCTTCTGGTAGTCTATTCCAGAAGATACTTCCCGAGTAAGTAATACATCTTTTAGCAAGGTTAGTATTTGGCTTGGGTAGTCTGGGAAGGTTTTTGTTTCTAGTGTTGTGAGTATGTATACTGTCTACGTGATGGAAATATTGATTCTGAACACAATCAAGCTGACTGAAAACAAATTTAAGAAATTCTATGTGATGAATGTCACATAGTTTTAACCCTCGCAATTCTTTGAATAAAGGAGTTTTATGGTCTAAATATCCCACTTTAGATATTATTCTCATGGCTTTCTTTTAAAGTTTGAATAATGGTTCTAAATTTATTTTTGTGGCTGAACCCCAAACAACATTACAATACTGATAATATTGATAAATTAAACTGTTATACACAGTAATGCTTCTTTGGTAAGCAGAAGTTTTACCTTATCAGTATAATGCCTAAGGAAAGACTGTCTTGGCTAGGCTAATTCATTATATTTACGTTAATCTAATATTGAAAGTTCTTCATAATTAATGGGGTGAATTGATATGATAGATGTGATGAATAGTGATGCTAAAACACCTAACTAGTAATAAATAAAACAAGGACAGATAATTGTTTAGGCCGTAGTGGTTCCCAAACCCATGGTCCCGACCCATACAAGGGTCACGAGGGTTTTTCTGAGGGTCGTGGGAGGATTTGGAAAAAAAAGTTAAATATAATGAAAAAACTACTATTAGTGCAAAAATTCCACCATGAAAGGTGTAAATTTATATATATGATTACATTATCAAATTACTTTAGACTTAAAACTCAAGTCTTAAGAATTTATACTCCTGTATTTAAAATCCTAACAAGAATGCTTTCCATCACATGAAGAGTTTCGTTCATTAGCTACTCGGTACGGCTACCGTTAATCATGCCCAATACTCGTACGCCATACGGTACGGGATGTTGTGTGCCTGTCTTGGAGTCTGAACTGTCTGATGACCAGTGACCCTCACTCAGTTGCTCTCCACTCTAGCGTTGGCCAGTCTCATTATTCAGTGATATTCAAGAAGTTCATTAATGAATGGTTAGTATTGTCTGCATCCTACTTATTTAAGTAGGCTATAACTTTATATACTGCAATTCAACATATCTCAAGATTTCTTTTTGCCACGATGTTCAGTAGTGCGTGTTTAGGATATGGTGAAGAATGGTATACGCTTGGGAGGTAAATTTAACAATTGCAATCCTAGGTCTGCCCACCCTTATGATATATTGTCGCATTATACTACTAGCCATTAACACTTTCATCTTTAACCCAGCGAAATTAACTATTTGTTTGTTTACGTATTGCATGTTGTTTAAAGTACAATTGTCTTATAACATATACTTTTTCTTATTGCAAGAAGAATCAATGTCAATATATTTACTTTTTACTCGTTTTCACACCGCAATACTAGTAAAATGTTATTATATTTACTTTTCACTTGTTGCAAGAAGTAACGTGTTTTTTTTACTGATTGGAAGAAATAACATTGTCATTATAGCATATATATTTTTACTTAACCACGACCTAAAACCCAAAATTGCCCATTTATGTTGTTGTTGTTGTTGTTGTTCCCCAGGCTGCCTGGCCGAACAGCCCCAAGGTCCCGAGCAAGGCCAAGGCCATAGAGCGCCCCCACAAAACCCTCCCTGCTTACCACTAACAAAACCCAGGTGACCGAAGCCACTCTAAGGCAGGGAGCTGAGGAGGGCGCGGAAACGCCCGGGAAACCAAAGCCCCACCCAAGGCCCTGTGCCCCTCAGCAATTATGAAGGGTAAGTTGAGGGGCAAAGGGAAAAATGTGACGCTTTGGCTCCCAATCTGCCAACTTTTAGGATGGCAGTAGGGAGGTCGATCCACGGAAAAGACGCCGTCACTTGAGATCTAGAAGATATATAAGTAAAAGGAACAGTCAGAGTAAGCTATGGGTATGGCAGAGATCGCTCAGCTCTCACTCTGATAGACCAGCCCATCACCACATGACTAGAACCCAATCCTCTCAGCATCAGCTAGGAAAGGCCCTAGAAAGCCGCCTTTGGCGGGGGGATAGCTCCCCTACTTCAACTCCTTTCGGAGTTGGGCACCCGCCCAATTTATGTTATTATGATTTTGTGATCTTGTTATGTATTTATTTTTCTTATTACCCGTTTTCACTCCGCAACCTAGAACCCAACAACTAGTGTAGGCCTAATGATAATAGTAACTATAATACATTGATATAACAACAAGCAAGATCAAAAGTGTTGGTAAAACGAAGGCGGATTGATGCTTCCAGCTCATCATCTTTTTTTGTTTTCCTCTGGAAAAGTCTTCACTGGCGACCTTTGAAGTAGCATGGAATATTGTGAGATGCAAAAAGCCTCATGTGTCAGCTGGAGAAACCAGCTGCATGGCAATGGCGAAAACTGTTTATGGAACAAATGTTAATAAGAAGTTGGAATCAGTACCACTTTCAAATAGTATTGAATTGACCTGTTGTCAGAAGACATATTATCTCAACTTAGTGTGGCTTTGAAAAAAAGTAAGACATATTTCATTACAGACAGATGAATCAGTGGAAATTGCAGGTAACCCACAACTCAAGGTTTTTGTTTGGTACCAAGGAGAAAACATACTAGAAGAGTTTTTTTATTGCAGTGCCTTGACATCTACCACCACTAAAGAAGACATTTTTAGTATGGTAAAATATTATTTGATTGTATTTATTTTTTCATAAAGAAACATGACCTAGACTGGATGAACTGTTTGGCTGTACAAACAGATGTTACAGAAACTTATATTATCGAGTTTTGCATACTATAATGTAGGAATATATATAACTATCTTGTAAAATCATTAGGAATATAACAATCAATACAAATATAAATGTACTGATCCAGTGTTTGAGGGTGTAGGGTCGCAAGGACCATGACACATTGTATTAAGGGTCGCCATCAAAATAGTTTGGGAACCACTGGCTTAGGGTGTCGCTAGGACGGTGGTTGGTAAGAGAGAGGCCCGACGCACGCGCAGTGCGTTCGGTAAATATATCCCCTTAGTTTATAATGAGAAACAACACAGTAATATAATTAGAATAATAACATGCTACTTACCCATATTTAGCTATAGAATAATCTATTCTTCCCGAAATATATAGTGTTCAACTTAAAACACCCATCACACTATGCCGAATTAAATGCCGACACTCCACGACTTAACCCTTAAAGAGTGGCGCCCGGCTATAGCCGGGCACCAATTTGCAGCAAGTTAGGAGCATTATTATGGCTTTTAAAGGGTTAAAATCGAGTGCAAATGGCCGGGAGTGCAGCGGGCCACACGTCCGACTCCCAGGGCCTACCGCCGCCCACTGACTCATCCTCCCTGTGTTCTCGAGAGGACGGCAGTGTAGCCAGTAGTGAGCGTAGCTGGGAAAAATATACCGCTATACGCTAAACTCCCATGTTACTGGTACCACTGTATGAGAACCACGAGTGCTACACAGCTCGTTCTGGTCTCATTTAGAAGCTTTTAGCGCCTATTTTTTTGCTGAATACATTTCTTTTCATGCATATACTTGATTTATCATTCAGGAGGGCCTGAATATGCTCCAAAGCCCAAAACCCCCCCGCTAGATGAGGGTTAAGAAGTGGCGATACAAGAAACTGAAACTGAAACTGATTTTTGTTATATTTGGTCTGCAAAGATTACAGTGTTTACATAATTACAATGTATATATATATTAAGACCAGGTTCTTTGATGAACATTTTCATCTTAAAGAACCTTCATATCCAATGTACAATGTTTATACAATTTGTCTTACAAGATTATCAATTATCTGTAACATGACACAGCCATGATACACCACTACATGGCCGTTGAACACATACAGCAGCAGTAATCACATAGTTTGTATATTGAATATACTGTATATACAACAATGCAAGGAAGTACACTCTACAATTCCTTCAAATGTTCATGTTATGGAATAAAACGAAAGTAAATATTTTTTTAAGCTGGATTTAAAGTTCTCAATACTGTTTTTTGTTTTAATTTCATCGGGCAAACTGTTATAATATAACAGTTTGCCCGATGAAATTATTATATTTTGACACCATGGTACAGAATGTTACTTTGGGACTGTGTCGAGACCATTAGGGTTATGTGGAGATTATTCTGATATCTTAGAGAATATCTGTCATTAATATTAAGTTTAAAAAAGTCATCATTATTCATCAAGTTATTCAAGCATTTATATACAAACGTGGCACTTTGTACTTTATTTATATCATAATATTTAAGTATTTTCATGTTTTGGAAAGATTCATTAGTATGGTCTCGCCTTCTCAATCCCGCCATAGATCGTACGGCCCATTTTTGAACGTTAACTATTGGACTAAGCGCTGACTTGTTAGTGCCTCCCCACAAAGTGTTACAATATAGTATGTTGCTATATATTAGGGAGTAGTAGATTAAAATATGGGCATTTTGATCAAGAGAATCGCGTGATAGATACAAAATCCCACATATTGTAGCGATCTTGCCTCTAACTGCGTTAACCCTTCTTTGGCGGCGCGCAACTTATGTCGGGTGAAATAAATATGGACTAAGTGGCGGTTCACAACTTATGTTGTGTGCCATTTTCACCACGTAATGTTGCTGAGAGAGAGAGATAAGTGGTGGGAGGAGAGTAGCAAGCGTATGACTGCTCCAGACCACCGCGGCGGACCTACTGACATGAATCCCACCCTCCCCCACCCTCACGCACTCGCTACACAGGAAATTATGTAGGGAAACTACCTAATTACATGGTTTTTGCACTCGTGTTGCGTGATAGTTGCAAGAGAACCAGCGGTCGTACAAGGATGGTTGGAGTGTCATTGGAAAGCTCTGTTTATGCCCTTTCAGGGATTGATACTTGTTTTACACTCTGGGTCTTATTTAGGCATGAAAATGATCACGTAAACAACCCTATTTAGGGTAAAAACACCCCGCTCTGCGCGGTACATATAAATTACCGCCTAGGCCGCTCGTAAGGTGTTAATGTGGTCATGCCAGTTTAAATGTTGTTGCATTGTTACACCCAGAAATTGTGTTGTGTGAACTTCGGTTAGAACATTGTTATTTAATTTCAGTGGAGATAAGGGATATAGTATTCTTTTGTGCGTATGGAAAATCATATAAGTTTTGTTTTTAATGTTTAGGGTTAGATTATTTGCTGATATCCAATCACTGACAAGATTCAATTCTGTGTTCACTGTATGAATTAAAGTGTTAATATTCGAGTGACTAAGATAAAAAGTACTATCATCAGCGAATATAATATATTTTAAGATTTTACTGGAGTTGATTATATCATTAATGTAGATTAAAAATAGAAGGGGGCCTAGAATTGAGCCTTGGGGCACACCACAATTGATAAATAATTTAGTTGAACATTCATCATTAACTTTAACATTTTGGTGGCGACCTGATAAGTAACTAGTGAACCACCCATGTGCAACTCCCCTTACTCCGTAATGATACAACTTATCCAATAATATATTGTGGTCAACTGTATCAAATGCTTTTGACAGGTCAAGGAAGATACAGAGTGTGAAATTATTTTTATCGAAAGCATTCAAAATGTGATCAGTGAAGCGAAGCAAGGCAGTTTCGGTTGATCTTTTGGGTCTGAATCCAAACTGACTATTTGTTAATATATTATTATTAGTGACAAAATTCAATAACCTTTGGTACATGGTTTTTTCTAATATTTTGCTCAGTGATGGGAGGACAGAGATCGGTCGAAAATTACTTACATCATCATAGGGACCTGATTTGTGAATAGGAGTAATTCTGGCAATTTTTAGTGGTTCGGGAAATATACCGGATGTAAGGGAAACATTACACATATGGGCAAGGGGGAGACCACTGCCGAGTAACGTGGGTGATCGAGGGATGGGCCGCCTACGGCAGGCACTATGGACGGGCACGACGCCTTACAGCAACTGGACGGGGACGAGCGGTGACCTTGCAAGACCTAAGGGAGATAAATGGCGCCGCCGGAGAGGCGTCATGTGCCGTAGCGTGCAAACTGGTCGGCGACAATGCTCCCGACGAGCGGCGCCTATAGGAGGTAGGGCTGCGCCTATGGTACTACAGCAGCAATGGATGGCCACCCTGTCACACTGGACCCCAACTCCGCCACACTTGACCCCAACCGAGGCAAACCAGTCCGTCGTGGGCGACGTTTGTGTTTGTGTGTGTGTGTGTGGGGGGTATTAAGCTTGAGATCTAGGGAGGAAACTAAAAACATAATAAAAAGATCCATAAATGAGCAAATAAATATGCCCATCTCCTCTTATAGTGGTTCTTTTGAGTAATTGGTAAAACACGGCCATCTATAGTTAACCCTTTCAGTACCGGTGACGTCTTTCTCGCTATAGTCTGGCAACTATTAGGTTATTTTATTATGCTTACGAACGGCCTGTAGCAATCACAAGACCTCCATCTTTCTCATTTATCTTTCTTAACCCACTGGACCCCAGCAACGCACGTGATGAGTCGCCAATATATGTAACACTAAACCCCAGCGCCGCATAGGATGCGTCGTGGTTAATTACTCCGGTCTTATGGAACCTAGAGGGCTCAGATTTGTATGGGAACTGCGTAAGTATCGCACGCAACTATGCCGATTGTTGAAAACCCTCAAAGTCCAGGCGTGTGTGCGTGACCACACAGAAACTTGTTTTTGCATGTTTTTACCTACCCATCTCCACATGTTAATTCCGACTTTCAGGCGCCCCATAGGACCCCATAATACCCTAGGGGATCGTTTTTTTTGTGGTTTTTCCTTCATTTTTCACTCATTCCAGGTGTTTTCTGGAGAATTTTTTTTTTTAGAACCTGCTGGTCCTGGAGTGTAGGCTACATTTATATTATATTGCCTGGGGCTCAGTGGTTTAACTCCCACATACCGTTCTTAAGCTGCATAAAATCGTCTAAGAAGGGCAGAACTAAGGCAAAACAGACGTCACCACCATTGAATGGGTTTATAGATAGTCACTCGTTGATGGGATTGGATTAAGGGGACAGTGGTGATATTTTGGGGTTTATGTATTTATATGTTCATTTATTTTTTAGTTTCCTCGCTAGACCTCCATCAAGCTTAAAACAAACACCTCCAAGACCCTCTAATAATTTTGTCCCGTGCGACGTTGCCAGGTCGCGGACATATGTTTTCAAAGAGCGGACTCACGGTATGCCCTCCCCCTATGACGCCTGTTACGACCGAGGCTACGAATAAAACAAGGGCACTTAATGATTGGACTAGTAATAGGGCACTATGCAACAACGGTACGCTAGATCCAAACCCTTGAACTTATATGCCGGCTAACAAAAACACCTATACCCTCCAAAGTTAATCTGCGATAACGGGGTATCCTTAACTGGGCATAAATGTACTCTACTTCAGGCTAACCCACACTGGTATAGCCTGATAACAAACAAGATGCAAGTTACGTTAAAATGCACAAAAGGGAAGCTATAGAAAGATCAATTAAATCACTGCAAGATTTAATACAATAAAAAGATGCTTCAATACAGTTACTCTAAACAACAATAAACTCTTCACTCCTATCTGAAAGAAAGTGAAGTCTAGTCCTACAGCATAGACCTGGAAACTTCTGAAGAAAGTCTGATGCTCATAAGATGCTTGTATCTTAAATTATATAAAGGCAGGAGGCAGGACACCATACGTGTAGACTGAATACACTAAAAGATAGGACATATAATGTTAACTGACACGGGAATACTATAAATGCGCAACGGCAGTAATGCTCGACACTAAAAGAAATACTTCCTCATCAACGAAACAGTCTGCTATGGTTGTGCAACTCAACAACAACCTAGACTAATAAATGTCGTGAATAATAATGCATACAATATCATAAAGAGCTCATGTCCTAACTAATGTCTGCTAGGCAAATAAAGTCTAGCTGGGATATCAAGGTTAGGAAACTGTGGCTGAGCAAGACTGGCTCATAGCCTAGCGTTGTCCTTAAGGCGGTATGATTAAAGTTACGTTAATGACGGGGATGCTCTCTTGGTAGATCCAGATCTCAAGTATCTAGTTCTACCCTGGCGATCCCTCTAAAGTCAAGCAAAGAGGCAGCAAGCACTGTGTTCTAAGGTAGTAGGCAAATGCCCTCTTACAACACGATGCTGCACTCGCAAAAGGCACAACCAAAAGGACAACCTAGGCTACCACAGAAACCGTCGAAGTCGTGTAGGTATAATCAAACCGTACACACATCGCTGACAACGACAACAAAAGCCTTATCCCAGTCTATCATTAAATAACCCAGCAGAGCACTAAATCAATAATGGAGACACACCCCGAGTTCTTAACCTCTACTAACTAAGAACCCTCAAACCTATTCTAAGTACATGTAAATATCTCGGAGAGCGACGCACATAATACGATGGGCCGATATGAAATCGTGTGCAGAACCCAAAGGGAGTGCTGTGACGTTAAAAGATTAGAGGAACGAAAGAGAAGAAGTTGAGGAAGAGAGACAGTATCAGAATGGTGGAGATATGGGGGACAGTGGTAAAAAGGATGTTAGTCATGTGCGTCCCTAGCCTGCTCTGAAGAGGGTAGCTCCTCGGGACCCTCAAGATCCCACAAAGGCATGGTGGTCGGCCAATCACAGGCCGATACGTCACAATGCAGCAGGTGTCACGTGACACAGCCAAACACACCAGCCAATTACGAGGCGTGGAAAGGCGAGCCTCCGAGCGGGGGAGGCAGCACATGTATATCACGCACACACTACCACCTCACTGCCTATATTGTTCTCTCTCCTTAACTATACACAATGCATGTTATATTCTATTCATAATATAAAATACTTCCCGTTGTCACAGACGAAAATAAATACCACCACTGGACTGTCAGTAACAATGCAAGTACTATGAAAGAAAAAACAACATTCTCTGATAACTGTAGCCCACTTCACTGCCCTGGCGAGCGCTAGCGGCTAACGGGAGGCGATTCTGCCTACGCTCGTAGGCGTCACACCCCGCCCAAGATATGGGACGCTTAACATTAGGCGAGCACCATATCTAACAAGGCAGAACGCCGACAAGACCCGCCACAACCAGCCACTCCGCCAGAAATGAAATGCAAAGCTCAATCATAAATAAAACAACATTTTAGCATAAATAAAATCTTATAACCCCTTGGTAGGGCTGTTGCATTCGACTAGAGCAGCATTGGGAGGCTATGCGACGACCGGGCACATCCACTCCACAGCCAACCTCACCAATCTGCTCAATGTCCTCCTTCTGACCACCACCCTTGGCAGCTATGGGTCGACCTTGACCTGGCAACCATGCCAAAGCCTCGTCGCCCACCTTGAACCACCGAAACAACGAGGCTAACGGTCTATTGACATTCAAGTGACCTGCCTGTGGAACATCTTGCACCGCCTTAGTTGTGAGGCTCGGGTGCTCGGCACGACCAGGGGGGTATGAACCGAGCTGGTGCTGGAGCACTGTACACTGCTGCTCAGGCAGGTGCTCTAGCGCTTCCACAGCCACCAGACTCGTGTCCCCCGCCCACTGCTCCGCCGAGACATGACAATCCCAACTCTCCTCCACCTGTGCCCTACTGCCCCCCTCTCCTTCTCCTCCTTGGCCACTGCAAACCAACGCAGGGACAGTAGGCTGCTCAGGTGGTTGCCTCACAAACTCCTCCAACAGGTTCACATGACATGTTTCCCCGTCCTCGTGTTCGATAGCCCCGTTCCCACAGCTCTCCTCCACCTGGGAACTACTAAGTCGCGGAGTGCCATCGCGCCCAACCATGTCACTAGGGGTAACAGGTTCTGGGGCCACTCCGGAGCTCACCTCTGGGTCAAGTACTAAGCCGCTAAGGAGAGCCGCTGGAGCTAAACTCACAAAACTCCCAACTTTAGCTTGCTCCTTCCGACCGTTCCTCCGCTGGTCTAGAGACTGAGGAATAGGCTGTGACACTTTGGATGCACGAGATCGGGTGACAACACACACCCTCTGCTGTCGTTGACACCTCTCGACCAACTCCTGGCCCTCCCTACTCACGTCGGCCGCCCTCTCGGCACCGACTAAGGGTGGAACCTCAGAAGCAGGTACCGCAAAGTCGTTGCCGAGAAGAAGGTCGACGCCCTCTACTGGCAGTTTCTCCATGATTTCGACATCCAACTCTCGTGTCACACCTTCTACCTCTAGCTCCACTCGGACCAACGGGTATGACTTTGTAGCATTGATACCCTGCACCACAACTACCCGTGCCGTATTTATAGGTTTGCCTGTAAAGTTTTTCATCAATGTCAAGGAAGCACCTGTATCACGCAAAAATTCTACTCCATGCTTGCAACCAGCCCAACTCACGCAGCCGCGCCCTCTATGGTCACAAAAAGTATCCCGGACAGGTGTCAAGCCTTCCGGATACTTCTTCACTGGCAGTGCTCCAGCCTCTGACCATTTACCCCGGGCAAACGCAGACGACTTCAAAGACACTCCAATGTTGCGAGCCAAAGACACGAGTGCTGTAGGTAGCTTGCTAGGACAGGATCGTGCAAAATGCCCCTTCTTGTGACAATGAAAAGACTCTAACTCCACCTTGGGCTTCCCTTGAGGTGGGGAAGGGCCCGGACCCTTCTTAAACGGGACGGTATTAGGTTTATGGTCAGACTTAATATCATTGCTCTTGTTGTTATTGTTATATGGTGTATCACTGACTCGGGGGGGTGGAGTGTTGCGCCCCTTGTTACCTGCATCGTTCCGTTGTGCAGACCCGCACCCACGAATCAGCGATAGCCTACGGTCAGCCATCTCAGCTGCCTCCTGTAGAGTTTTAGGGTTTTTCTCTTTGAGGTTCAAAGTCAGGTCGCCGCCTGTGCACTTGAAAAATTGCTCTAGAAGGACTAACTGCTCAAGCTCTCCGAACGTCGTCACCTTCTCTGACCTCAGCCAATTTCTCAATGCATCAGACAGTTCCCGGACATGTTCTAGAAAAGTGCACTCACGACCTTTCGTAACACCCCGGAACTTCAACCTATATGTCTCTGGTTGTAACTCGTACGCCCGCAGAACCGCTTCCTTCAGTACCTCATTATCGACGCAAGACTCCAAGGGCAACGCATCATATGCCTTGAGTCCTTTGCCAACCAACCTAGAGGAAACAAGGGCTGCCCACTTAACATCGGGCCATTGGTGCTCCCGGCACTTCTTCTCAAAACGCAGGAAAAACTTGGTGACACCCGACTCGTCAAAAACAGGGACTAACTTAAGAAGGTGCGATAAAGACTGATCAAGACCTCGATTCCCAGAACCGAGTCGCTGCCCTGTTGACTCCACCCGAGACTTCTCAAGATCTCTGTCTGCACAGTACTTCGTAGCCTCAACCCGAAGCTCAGCCTCCCGCTGCTGCTGCTGAATCTTAGCCAACTCAATCTGTTGCTTAGCCATCTAAAGCCGGAAGATCATATCTGCAGTTAAACCTTGAGGAGGAGGAGATGCAACAATTGGAGACCCACCCAGTGACAAACCACGCTGCCAGTGACTATCGGCCTGCGGGAACGTACCCAGCTCCGGAGCCCGAGGGGGCGCCATGGTAGGAGTCGAGTGGAATGGGGGCTGGGCCGAAGGTGCCCCAGCACCCGCTCCACCCGAAGCCCCACGCACCCCGCCGAGCACCCAGGCCACCAAGTCACCTCTCGACATGCTGCTAGTGCCCACATGCCCCATGACCGTGGCCAAACACTGGAGACCATACCGATCAATCCCCGACACCCGGTCAACAGTAATAGGTATCTCCAGAAACTTCCTTGCATCCTCCTCGCTAGTTATCACTCTAATTCCTTCTAACAAACCCCGCTGCTGCACCTCAGAGTCTGCTTCCCGTACTGTGCCCTCACTGTACATTGATCCGTCGTTCGACATAGTGTCCACCGAAAATTCTCAACGTTTATAAAAAAAAAAAAGTACCTAAACTCTCATGTAGCACTATTCACTCAAAAATATAAAATACTCGAAGACAACTCAAGTGCTATACTACGTTGCCAAAAAAAATTCCACGTGTCCAAAATATTCCTCAAAAAACAAATGTCCAACAATCCTTTCTTAGATACTAGGCAAGGTCATTATTTTTTATTACTGCAATAATCAACAAATGGATCCTGGTTTATACTAAAATAAGATACTGGACAAGGTCGCCATTTGTTATGACGACTTGCTCATATAAGATAAGATACTAGGCAAGGTCGCCATTTCTTACGACCGGGGCTACGAATAAAACAAGGGCACTTAATGATTGGACTAGTAATAGGGCACTATGCAACAATGGTACGCTAGATCCAAACCCTTGAACTTATATGCCGGCTAACAAAAACACCTATACCCTCCAAAGTTAATCTGCGATAACGGGGTATCCTTAACTGGGCATAAATGTACTCTACTTCAGGCTAACCCACACTGGTATAGCCTGATAACAAACAAGATGCAAGTTACGTTAAAATGCACAAAAGGGAAGCTATGGAAAGACCAATTAAATCACTGCAAGATTTAATACAATAAAAAGATGCTTCAATACAGTTACTCTAAACAACAATAAACTCTTCACTCCTATCTGAAAGAAAGTGAAGTCTAGTCCTACAGCATAGACCTGGAAACTTCTGAAGAAAGTCTGATGCTCATAAGATGCTCGTATCTTAAATTATATAAAGGCAGGAGGCAGGACACCATACGTGTAGACTGAATACACTAAAAGATAGGACATATAATGTTAACTGACACGGGAATACTATAAATACGCAATGGCAGTAATGCTCGACACTAAAAGAAATACTTCCTCATCAACGAAACAGTCTGCTATGGTTGTGCAACTCAACAACAACCTAGACTAATAAATGCTGTGAATAATAATGCATACATATCATAAAGAGCTCATGTCCTAACTAATGTCTGTTAGGCGAATACAGTCTAGCTGGGATATCAAGGTCAGGAAACTGTGGCTGAGCAAGACTGGCTCATAGCCTAGCGTTGTCCTTAAGGCGGTATGATTAAAGTTACGTTAATGACGGGGATGCTCTCTTGGTAGATCCAGATCTCAAGTATCTGGTTCTACCCTGGCGATCCCTCTAAAGTCAAGCAAAGAGGCAGCACTGTGTTCTAAGGTAGTAGGCAAATGCCCCCATACAACACGATGCTGCACTCGCAAAAGGCACAACCAAAAGGACAACCTAGGCTACCACAGAAACCGTCGAAGTCGTGTAGGTATAAGCAAACCGTACACACATCGCTGACAACGACAACAGAAGCCTTCTCCCAGTCTAGCATTAAATAACCCAGCAGAGCACTAAATCAATAATGGAGACACACCCCAAGTTCTTAACCTCTACTAAGTAAAAACCCTCAAACCTATTCTAAGTACATGTAAATATCTCAGAGAGCGACGCACATAATATGATGGGCCGATATGAAATCATGTGCAGAACCCAAAGGGAGTGCTGTGACGTTAAAAGATTAGAGGAACGAAAGAGAAGAAGTTGAGGAAGAGAGACAGTATCAGAATGGTGGAGATATGGGGGACAGTGGTAAAAAGGATGTTAGTCATGTGCGTCCCTAGCCTGCTCTGAAGAGGGTAGCTCCTCGGGACCCTCAGGATCCCACAAAGGCATGGTGGTCGGCCAATCACAGGCCGATACGCCACAAGGCAGCAGGTGTCACGTGACACAGCCAAACACACCAGCCAATCACGAGGCGTGGGAAGGCACTCCGAGCGGGGGAGGCAGCTCATGTATATGCACGCACACACTACCACCTCACTGCCTATATTGTTCTCTCTCCTTAACTATACACAATGCATGTTATATTCTATTCATAATATAAAATACTTCCCGTTATCACAGACGAAAATAAAGACCACCACTGGACTGTCAGTAACAATGCAAGTACTATGAAAGAAAAAACAACATTCTCTGATAACTGTAGCCCACTTCACTGCCCTGGCGAGCGCTAGCGGCTAACGGGAGGCGATTCTGCCAACGCTGGTAGATGTCACACGCCGCCTCAAGACACTTTCTACATACGAGTTTGCTCATTGTTACCGTAAAGGGGGCGACCATTGACGCCGCCAACACCCTTAGCCACCCCGTCTGACGGCGTCCCACTCTAGTTGGGTCACTTCCCCAAATACTGGCGAGCCCTTGGGACGGCGTATGTTCGCCGCAGGTCCCCGCAGGTCGTTACCGGGTCGCCGTCTGACGGCGACCTACCTTATAGCAGCATCTGACTCATACAGGTCGGCGCCCTTGTACCGTCTGACGCCGACTGGACGCCACCCGCCTACCGTCCCAGTCCCGTTCATTTTGTTGACCTAACTTGCCGCCGACTCAGCTTATGAGAGTTGTGCATGTCAAACTTTTCCTGAAGCCTGTGACGACCTCTCCCGCCCTCTCCCTTGAGTTGGCGCCCACCCACGATGCGCAGCGATTTAGGCAAAGACCTCGTTATGACCCTTAAGTCGTGGAGCGTCGGCACTTAAATCGGCATAATGTGACGGGTGCTTAAGGCTACGGAAGCGTTCATCTTAAGACTACGGATAGGATACGTAACGTTGCCTCAATCCAGATTACGTAGCATTGATACTATTCCCATTATCTAAAGTATGGACAGTATAGTGCCTCTCTTTACCTAGTTCCTTTCGTGATTGTTATATATGTACTTTAAGTGTTCTTGTGTTAACTTTTCATTCCTTTGTGTTAGTTCTAAGAACAGTGTTACAGTTTTTCATTCATTGTCCCTCAGTGTATTTTGTTATGTCCACCTACATTTTTCAGAGTTCAATGACTAGTTTTCATTGTTTCCAGTATCTGAATGGCGACCTTTCATTGTCCCAAGTTCTATTATATCTGTCTGTGTAACACTGTATATTACAAAGCTATTTTTCCTGGGTACATTTACTATGGGTTTCAGAGGCCGTGTGGCATCGTTTTTCGGGAATAACTTATTAACAAACAGTTGGATCAGTATGATATTTGTTCACACTGTCCCCTATTTTATGTCAATATAGTGCATTACTAAAAGTGTAGAAATAAGGCACTTGTCCCTGTGTCATGAGGTTAAAGTCGCACAGTAATGACTAAGAAACGGACAAGGCTACCGTGGCTTACCTGTGAGAACCACGAAACCATTATTGCTCCTCCATCAAACACGGTAGTTATCAGCCACCACCCAACCCTATTATCGCCTTTAAATTCAAGTAATCTGTCAATATCAAGTATAAATATACAAAGAGTGACAGATTACTTGAATTTAAAGGAGATAATTCACGGGTGGAGGGTCGCAAGCCCACCGATTCAACCTCTTTAGTCGCCTCTTACGACACGCAGGAGGCACGTGGGGCATATTCTATTCCCTTACACCCAGGGATAAGATAGATAGATAGAACATTGTGACTAGCAATATAATGGCTAGTTTAGTGATACATAAGTGTAATGAAAGAACACGGGAGAACTTAAATATCAAAGCTAAAGTAAAAATGGTGAAACATAACAAACCTTTAAACGGGAACATTAATTATAATAAGTGCAAGACAAGAAAATATGTAAACGCAAATGTAAGCAAGGATATTAGAAACAAAGTAAATCGAAAGGGGAATCATGAATACCTATTTCGGGTTTAGATAGATGGGTGTGTAGAGCCTCACATATTCGTAGTTGACGGTAGTTCTAATTGCGAGCTATGACTGGATAGAATGATAAACTGGGTGTCATGTATGGGATGGTCCTGGGAATGCGCGTGATCACGTATGGCGGAGAACGAAGGTTTAGAAAGAAATTGTCCAGTTCTAATAGAATGCCCTGGTGCTCGCGGATTTGAGTCCTGAGTTGTCTACAAGTCTTACCAATGTACAGTCTACGACAGAACTGCTGTCATGGCCTGAGGCAATGTATTAGTTCACTTATCTTTCAATAGATGGCCTTTTAATCGCTTCTAATAAAAGGGGGCGGGGTTAATATACACTCGCAGTGGTTCCCAAACTATTTTGATGGCGACCCTTAATACAATGTGTCATGGTCCTTGCGACCCTACACCCTCAAACACTGGATCAGTACATTTATATTTGTATTGATTGTTATATTCCTAATGATTTTACAAGATAGTTATATATATTCCTACATTATAGTATGCAAAACTCGATAATATAAGTTTCTGTAACATCTGTGCGTACAGCCAAACAGTTCATCCAGTCTAGGTCATGTTTCTTTATGACAAAAATAAATACAATAAAATAATATTTCACCATACTAAAAATGTCTTCTTTAGTGGTGGTAGATGTCAAGGCGCTGCAATAAAAAACTCTTCTAGTATGTTTTCTCCTTGGTACCAAATAAAAACCATGAGTTGTGGGTTACCTGCAATTTCCACTGATGCATCTGTCTGTAATGAAATATGTCTTACTTTTTTTCAACGCCACACTAAGTTGAGATAATATGTCTTCTGACAACAGGTCAATTCAATACTATTTGAAAGTGGTACTGATTCCAACTTCTTATTAACATTTGTTCCACAAACAGTTTTCGCCATTGCCATGCAGCTGGTTTCTCCAGCTGACACATGAGGCTTTTTGCATCTCACAATATTCCATGCTACTTCAAAGGTCGCCAGTGAAGACTTTTCCAGAGAAAAAAAAAAGATGATGAGCTGGAAGCATCAATCCGCCTTCGTTTTACCAACACTTTTGATCTTGCTTGTTGTTATATCAATGTATTATAGTTACTATTATCATTAGGCCTACACTAGTTGTTGGGTTCTAGGTTGCGGAGTGAACACGGGTAATAAGAAAAATAAATACATAACAATATCACATAATCATAATAACATAAATTGGGCGGGTGCCCAACTCCGAAAGGAGTTGAAGTAGGGGAGCTATCCCCCCGCCAAAGGCGGCTTTCTAGGGCCTTTCCTAGCTGATGCTGAGAGGATTGGGTTCTAGTCATGTGGTGATGGGCTGGTCAATCAGAGTGAGAGCTGAGCGATCTCTGCCATACCCATAGCTTACTCTGACTGTTCCTTTTACTTATATATCTTCTAGATCTCAAGTGACGGCGTCTTTTCCGTGGATCGACCTCCCTACTGCCATCCTAAAAGTTGGCAGATTGGGAGCCAAAGTGTCACATTTTTCCCTTGCCCCTCAACTTTCCCTTCATAATTGCTGAGGGGCACAGGTCCTTGGGTGGGGCTTTGGTTTCCCGGGCATTTCCGCGCCCTCCTCAGCTCCCTGCCTTAGAGTGGCTTCGGTCACCTGGGTTTTGTTAGTGGTAAGCAGGGAGGGTTTTGTGGGGGCGCTCTATGGCCTTGGCCTTGCTCGGGACCTTGGGGCTGTACGGCCAGGCAGCCTGGGGAACAACAACAACAACAACATAAATGGGCAATTTTGGGTTTTAGGTCGTGGTTAAGTAAAAATATATATGCTATAATGACAATGTTATTTCTTCCAATCAGTAAAAAAAACACGTTACTTCTTGCAACAAGTGAAAAGTAAATATAATAACATTTTACTAGTATTGCGGTGTGAAAACGAGTAAAAAGTAAATATATTGACATTGATTCTTCTTGCAATAAGAAAAAAGTATATGTTATAAGACAATTGTACTTTAAACAACATGCAATACGTAAACAAACAAATAGTTAATTTCGCTGGGTTAAAGATGAAAGTGTTAATGGCTAGTAGTATAATGCGACAATATATCATAAGGGTGGGCAGACCTAGGATTGCAATTGTTAAATTTACCTCCCAAGCGTATACCATTCTTCACCATATCCTAAACACGCACTACTGAACATCGTGGCAAAAAGAAATCTTGAGATATGTTGAATTGCAGTATATAAAGTTATAGCCTACTTAAATAAGTAGGATGCAGACAATACTAACCATTCATTAATGAACTTCTTGAATATCACTGAATAATGAGACTGGCCAACGGTAGAGTGGAGAGCAACTGAGTGAGGGTCACTGGTCATCAAAAGTTATAGCCTACTTAAATAAGTAGGATGCAGACAATACTAACCTTTCATTAATGAACTTCTTGAATATCACTGAATAATGAGACTGGCCAACGCTAGAGTGGAGAGCAACTGAGTGAGGGTCACTGGTCATCAGACAGTTCAGACTCCAAGCCAGGCACACAACATCCCGTACCGTATGGCGTACGAGTATTGGGCATGATTAACGGTAGCCGTACCGAGTAGCTAATGAACGAAACTCTTCATGTGATGGAAAGAATTCTTGTTAGGATTTCAAATACAGGAGTATAAATTCTTAAGACTTGTGTTTTAAGTCTAAAGTAATTTGATAATGTAATCATATATATAAATTCACACATTTCATGGTGGAATTTGTTCACTAATAGTAGTTTTTCCATTATATTTAACTTTTTTCTCCCAACCCTCCCACGACCCTCAGAAAAACCCTCGTGACCCTTGTTTGGGTCGCGACCATGGGTTTGGGAACCACTGAATTATAGAGGTTGGAAGGAGGAGTCAAACGTGTGTGTGTGTGTGTGTGTGTGTGTTCTAGAACAGCACGCAGAATAAGTTTATTTTAACATAACACACAGTCTATATTATTAGATTACCTCATGCCGGATCACAAATAAGCAACACACATCATGTGTTGCGTTATTTATGGAATTTAATATACAGACAATCAAGTTTATAACCTTCGCACTTCCCATTCCCCCTCCACACCCTCTCCCTTAAACCCCAACTCTCCTTCTTCACCCGCTTTCTCTCCCCTCCCTCCCACCTCTCTCTCTCTCTCTCTCTGACGTAAATCATACCCTCTAAAATACGCAGATTAATACAATGCGATTGTTTTGAATTTACATATACATAATAAATGTTAGGGATGACTAAAATAACAAACATACTGTATATTGATTAGGAATAGGATAACTAGCAAGGCAGCGAACAACATCTATTGCTCGCTGCCTCGCTAGTTATCCTATTCCTACTTAAGCTACGATTCCCGAAAAACACGTCTATATTTGTTTGTATATATATTAAGTGTAACAATAACACTTAGGATTAAAGTTATTTGTGTTGGCTGAAGGAATAAGTTGAATAATACATATACTTATGACCTCCACAATGTGTAATGTTTTGGGAGACGGCGCTTCAACCTCTCTCCTCTGTCCAGCACATGCAAGCACCAACTTTTTTTTTTACTTTAAAACAAAAAAATAGAAGGTCCCACCCCTTTCCCATTCTTAAGTAAGCCATTTTAGATGTACAGAAGAGTGACCATTACTTGCATTACTGCATGTCCACAAACATTTCAGTAATGTAAGCATGTTTCCTTCTATTTTTTTTTTTTTTTTTTTTTTTTTTAATTAAGGTGACGGTTACAAAGTGGTGTACAATCTATCTTATTCTAGTTACATTGTAGTTTATCTTATTGTACCAGTACCTCCCTACAATCAACCTAGTTGTTCCCCAATTCGTCCCTCTGCCACGACCATTTCAAAGTCCAAGTCTCTCACTCTTGTCCTCTGTAGCGGGGAGGACCTTGTACCCCTGAGACATAGGAGTGCAGACCTGAGAAGAGAGAAAGAGAGCCGGCATCTCATCTAAGTTATGACTTGGCTTCTATGCTGGCGCTTTTTCTCCGATATTTGTTCAGCTAATCTGGCATAGAAGACACTTGCAGAAGGTCCCATACCTCCCGACGATGAGAAGACCAGAGGAGTAAAGCTTCCTTGATCCCTGTTCAAAATTCTTTCTTCATAAGCGCGTTTTTTCTCACTTTCGTTTCTCAAGTATGCCGCCTTGTGTCCTCGCTCACGATATATATGTGCTCTTGGGTTGAAGATTCTGATGTCGAAAAAAGCCTGTTGTCCCCTCGTCCAAAAACCTCGAGCACTTACGTCCACTCTTGCTTCATTTGAAGTATTTGCAGTATTGTGGGCCAAGCGCTGTCCGTCCATAGGCAGAAGTTCCGGTTCGATTCTGACATCATGGCACACCTCGTCCAGCATTTGTGCAGTGATGTCTCGTACTTCATCATGCCGGATACAGATGAATCCTCCTTTCTTACAGGTCATACAGTGGTCTGGGTTGTTTATTTCACCGCATGCACATTTCAGCGGCAGGTTCGAAACTGGCCACCCATACCTCTAGGTATCATTGAATTCTTGTTTATTTAAGCTGAAGCCTTTCTCCTTTATTGGTAATGATGTGAGCCAATTTGAAGCCCCCGTGTCTTGTGCCATCTCAACTCTCATTTTCAGTTCTTCCCTACATCTGGTCTTAATTTGTTCTAGGCTATGTTTCTGTCTCTCTTCTCTGCTCTTTGTAATTTCCTGTCTTGCATTTCGTTGTTCCTCTTCGTCCACCTCATCATTTTCATTTTGCTCCCGTATTTTTTCTGTCAGAGACGTAGTAAGTTTAAGGGAATTTTGGTACTCATGTTGTGCCGCCTCCACTGGGTTTATGATCCCCATACCTCCGAACCTTGGCGGAAGAGCTAATAGATCTCTTAGCTCTTGCGTGACGCCTTCCATCTCTGTTAAGGCCAGTATGAATGTTCCTCTGATTGCTTCTTCCAGCGGTTGGAGCATCTGTCTAATGCCAGGCACTGTTCTCATAAGAAAGGTCCATCTGTGCTTAACACCATATGTGAAGGCAGTATATGCAGCATGTGGTTCAGATTTTGCAATGTCTGCCAGGGTTTTCACTTCCTTTACCCACTCCGCTACCTTTTTTCGCACATAGTATCTCTTGCATTCTTCTGTGCCTATTACTGCTCCCAAATGGCGTTGACCCTCCTTTGTAATCTTCACTCCTGTCCCATCAAAAGTCTGCACCGCTTCTTCATACTTGTTTTCTTTCACTATTAGTACAGATTTACTAGCATTCGGATGGTACCCAATGACTTCGCCTACCGATTGTACTCTCCGCCACCATTCTTTGAGATCCCCTATTTTTCCTGCACCTGTGAGGTCATCTGCATACGCCACTTGTTTCACTCGGGTTACCTCATGTTTTATTTTCTGCTGCAGAATTGATAGTGCCAGTGCGTACATTGCCATTGCCACTGGATCTCCTTGCGTTGTTCCTTCATTTGATTTGAGAATTTTCATTTCTTCCTTCTTTGTGCTTCCAACTATATACAGATTAGCTGGCTCCTTATAAGTATTTTCTATGTACTTTGCGATGCTCGGGCATTTGATCTTGATGTTGTGAATAGCTGCCTCCCTATTAACCCGTACAACCCCAGCGACGCGTCTGACGCGTCGGCGATATATGTAACGCACAGCCCCAGAGACGCGCCTGGCGCGTCACCCTAATTGCGCCGACCGTAACCTCAGGTGTAGCCACTCAAGAGGGCTCAGATTTGTATGGGAACTGTGTACGTATCCCACGCAACCGTGCCGATGGTTGAAAACTCTCAAAGTCCACGTGCGTGCGCATGAGCGCGCAATAACCTGTTTTTTTGGGGTAATTGCCTTCAATCTTTTACTCTTGTAAAATACGTTTTCGGGGGCTCTGTAGTAGGACCATTCTTTAAGCTTTTTGAGCGGTTTTTCGTGGTTTTTTCCTTCATTCCTAACCCATTCGCTATTTTTTCTGGAATAAAACCATTTTTTGAAAACCGGCCGGGTTCCGGTGAACAAACATTACAAAACTAGCCGGGGCTCCACGGGTTAATGGTGTTAAAGGCATTTGTTGCATCCACTAGCAGTACCGCTTCACAATCTTCCTCATGATACACCTTCCCCATTGCATGTATTGCTGCTTCTCCTCCGGCTTGCTGTCCTGCACATACTTGTAAGTTGCCCACTGCTCTTTGTACATCTTTTCCAAATACGGACATGATTGCTTTTCCTATAATCCTTCTAAGAACTTCCCCAACGCCTACTGGTCTAACTCCTGGATTCTTATTTAAAGGTATCAGGCGACATGCTGTCAGAGCTTCTATGTTCACGCATGGTGATGATGCAAGTTTCTTTGCCAGCATTGCTATTGCTTCACAAAGGTCACCCGTGGCTGAACCAAACTTGTTTTGACTTAGGAAGATCCTCCAAGTCTTAGCATCTACTCCTGATGGACCTGCTCCTCCCTGTGTTTTCAGCGCCTTTCTCCATATGAGGTCTCCAGTTATATTCTCATATATCACCGGGTCTGGAGGAACATATTCCCCGTCTAGTTTGGCCTCATCACTTGCTGGTTTTGCTTCTGGGTGTTTCTCCTTCAGCTGGTCCAAGATGCGTCGATTCACTTCGTGCACCCCTCTTGAGGCTTCCCCAGTGACCATTCTGACTGCCTGTGCCACTTTACCAATCCTCATGCTATTTCCCACTGATCGTGCCATATCATCTGGCTTCCTCTTTCTTCGTTGTTTTGTTTTCAGTCTTTGCTGGATTGCTCGTACTTGGCTAAGAATTTTGTCTAACTCTCCATTTTTCCACCACTCCATTCTCTGTTTCAGCACTTTAATGTTCTCATTCAGTTTTCCCTTTGGTCTTTTTCTTTGAAGGAACAACTGAGGAATGAAAGAAGCTATCTTGATTGCCACGTGCGCCAAAGGGGCATCCTGAACATACTTTAGGATCATACGTCTGAGTTCCCCCAGCATGTTTTTTGCGGCTTCACAAATCGGTAGTTCAAACTTATTATGTTGCCATTGTATCACTTCTGTATAGATTTCATTCACTAATGTTGTGAGTCCGTCACCAGAATGTCCCATCCATTCTCCACCATTCATGTTTACGTTACGAGGTCGTTCGTTCTGTTCACGATTTTCGATTATTTCTCTCTCATTATCTTCGTTTAGGCCTACACTATTTTCATTATTTTGTTCCACACCTCTGTTGTCTTGCGAATTATTGATTCTTGCGTTTTCTTCTGCGGGCTGCAGTTGTTGATTGTTATTTTCTGCATTTTCTCTAACAAAGTTTGCTTGTACATCTCCATTAACTACATTGTCTGTTTCACGGTTCATTTGTACTGCATCTCTCACTGCGTTTTGTCTGTCATCAGGATTATTCATCGACTGGGACCGAGTTAATATCATCTTGTCTTATTATCATAATTTCCTACCTATTCCCTAATACTGAATCTATCTATCATTTCTTCCTAAGGGACGAGCCTCTGTCCGATAAAGGTGAAAATGTAAACATCCTATGAGTAGCGTTAGAGATAGAAAGAGTAAGATAAGTTATTTAACTCACCTAGTATGATGCAAGGCTACAGAAGATCAGGCTATATTACAAGACAGTGAGTGTAAAAGAAAATAGAAAAATAAAGTAAAATAAAAGTAGTGTTTAAAAATACGCACAAAGAATAAACACGGAAAACAAATATATATATATATATATATATATATATAATACAAAACGATTATTGTAGTGAGAAAGGAAATACACTAATTAAGAGAGTAAAATTATTAAAAAGACAAGTGTCAAAATAGTGCTAAGGATTAAAGAAGGATGGTAGAAATCTACTATTAGTTTGAGAAAAAGGTCCTGGTTATCAGTATGCACACAATATATCAGCGAATTATACCTTATTTTAAATAGTATACTTAGTTACTAGTTCGTTAGAGATAACTCTCACATGAAATATACCACTTCAAGTCTGATTTCCTGACTCGGCCATAAATCATATATAACCTTACCTAATATAATCGGCCTGTTTCCTCAAAGCTAAATGACTCTATACAAAGCTAAAGAAACCTTGGCAATTTGAGCCGCTTTACATTCTAAATATACCTAACTTTAAATGGAAACCAGCCAATTATGTCCTAAGATTTAATTATTTTCAAGACAAAAATATGTACAAAGTATTACATCATGTTACTCATGTAATAGTAGCATGAGGGACATTGAGGAAAGTGGAAGGAAGAGGGAAGGAGGGAAGAGGGTAGGAGAGGGGAGGGAAGTGAGTGTGTGGGTAAGGATGGGGGGGGGGGGGAGGGTTGATTACTTGTTGTCACTGTGTTTCTCTCTCTCTATTATACAGTAGCTACTACTACTCTTACACAAACACACATTTATTTTTAAGCTGCATTGCATCAAAAACTACCACTGACATTTTGTTTTCAATACAAATCTCCCCCATGGATTTAGATAAGAACCATACTTTTTAAAAAAGACCTCCGTCTACGTATTGTGAAAAACCTGTTATCCTCCGGCAAATTGTGGGGTTGAGTGAGTGAAGGGGGAGGACAGTGAATGAAGGAGGATGCATGTTTTTCATAATACGTGTTGCTAGCCCCAAACGCGCGAGCAACTGTGGCTTTCAACCATCCGACACATCCCCTTTTATTAATGTGCATCACACATGTTACATACAAATAAGGTTTATGTTTTGTTTTACCCTACTGTGGAAAGACTACGGATACACCACTCCTGCCGGGGCCTCACGCAGTGGCATGACTCAGTCCTGTCGAACTGAGCTCATGACACTGGTGGCATTGCCCCGGAGGATAGCCATTCCTAGTCTTTGCTTGAGCCAGAGGGTTTCCCGGGGTTCTCCTGAAACTTCTCTGATTTTACGGCCTATTTCATTCACCATCTTAAGGGTGGTGGGGCCGAAGACTCCTGAAGTTTCGAATGCCAGGGGCTCGAACTGATGAATTCTGGCGATGGCTTGATATTTTTCTCGCTTTTTATTTTCTGCTATCCGGGCGGCTTCACCTGCTTCGTCGGCGTTTCTGGCGGCGTTGGTTGTGGAGAAAGTGTCAACACATGTGGCATCCCACACGAACCATACTTAAATACACTTTTGTTTTGCCTTTATACTGTCAGGTATCATATTACTTTAAGCGAGGGGAGGAGAGGTAGAGAGGGGGGGGGGGGAGTGTTGTGGTCAGCGAGGTTTATGGCTCCTTCCTCTATTCCCCTACTCCGCCTTTTCGCCTCTGCTGTACTTCGCTGTCTCTCTCCTGCATACTTCCCCCTGCTGCAGTCGTCCTCTCAGCATTAGCGCCATGCAGAATATTTCGGTCCACTTTCACACGACCAGCTTCTCCATGCACTGGCGCGATGACAGATGGGATGTGGGTGGGGAAGGGGGGGGGGGGGGGGGGGGGGGGCACACCCTAGGGTGAGTGGTGTTGGCTGGAGACAGTCAAGGAGGGAGGGTATTTTGCCTGGCATCGGCTTGCCCCTCGTCCGTACGCCTCCCTCGCTGCCTGGCACAGCACTCTTCAATTTTCCGTCTCTTCTTTCACAAGTTGTTTGATTTTGGTTAGATAGAACTCCAGAGTTTCACCCAATATCAAATCACTGTAATTTCCCACTCACCCTGTTGTATATTTCACAATTCCATCACCACCCCTTCCCTCACTAACTTGCTGTTCACCACGGAGAGAAAAATCCATACGTCCTCTCCCTTCAAAGGCAATATCACACACCCCTACCCAACCAACACTAACACAGGATACAAAACACACACACACACTCACACCCGATAACATAAACCGCACATCACACACATGATCACATACAACGTAATGGGCACAAATCACTCACGCATGATAACATAAAACGCGCACACACACACACACACTGGTCCAGGCAAACTAGAAAAGGTATTAGCATTATTAAGGAAATGCTTCTGTTTTCAGTGCGTGCCATGGCCATCCTGAGCCTTACGACGTATACAGACTAGTAACACACATAACAAAGCCACTACAACAACTTCGTCTCTCTCCAACACCCCTTCTCCCCTCTCTACACTCTTCAGAAAATAGGAAAAGTAGAAAGTAACTACGAGGTGCCGTTGTAAAGGCTTATCCTTCAATGCCTTCACCTGACCTGACCCCATCCGAGGTTTAGCTGGTCCACAAGGGTGTGTGACATGAACCCAATAGACATTTTGTGGGCCATCATGTCATGGAGTGGAATGTGGTCCAGGTAAGGATTGGAAAGGGCGGGAGGAGTGGGATGGGGGGGGGGGGGGGGGGGGGGGGGGGTGATCCGTCGCTGCCCTAATATAAGTTGATTTATTTTTAAATCAGCTCCAACGAGAATACAGGAGGTAGTTGATGCAGCTTGTGGGTGGAGATCATATTGATTGCATAAATATAAATTGTAAATGTTTACATTTAAGAACCCTTTATATTTATTATATAATGTGTATGTGTTTCCAATGTTCACCGTAACATAATTATGGTGAAATAATACATATTAAATTAAATTCAAGGTAACATACACAGAGCTATAGTATACTTTTAATTATGTTTGGAGGATAATTTAAACAATTCGAATTAAAAATATAAAAGCGTAACCAATTTTTATCAACTTTAAAACAACATAACCAGATTGCTTGGATTATCGTTAATTGTTCAATTCGATGACTTACTTTATAGTAAATCATTACAATGGGTAGCGCCGAACTGTTTACTGATAATGGGAAGCCACAGTAATTAAGCTAGTAATTAAGAATCCACTGAGAAAAGTATAATTCAATAATCATAGCGTGTCATATTACATGTTAAGGTAGATTATGAATTGGTCAACCACAGTGCTGTGAATAGTGGTATGGAAGAAAACAAGATTTACTCTAATATCAAAATTTGTTTTTATTACAAAGAAACACGTTTCGGCTCATCTAAAGTGTTTTCTCTAACTGGGCCGATATTATCTTGTCTTTATGATATATATATTTGGTTATAATTTGGTCCAAGCTAGATTACAATGTGATCCAACTTGTCTTGATGCGTGGATTGTAACATCCAGTTTCAATTACTTATATATTTATACGATTGTTCACACTAACCAGGACGCCAAGATTGGCAACTTTGAGTGTTTTTGCAACGGAGCATATCTATTTATTTTCTATAACACATTGTATAAGGTAAAGAATAGAATACGAGTTAATAATTGTGAATCAGTAAAGGTAAAAAGAACAGTATTATTAAAACACCAAAGTAATGTTATGGACAGGTTTGAACACGATGATGAGGAAAATTATATACTCGGTTAGGAGTACAAAGGAGTACAAAGGAAATCAAGCAACAACAGATATAGTGACCCTTCTAGGCTGCTTGTCCTCCAAAACACTGAGGATCAAGTGTCCAAACAGTGGTTTAGAGTGGGTAAGGGAACATTGGAAAGGGAACTACTGCCCTGCCACTAACGTGGCAGGACTAGGAAGTTAGTAGGGGACATATGGGTTAGTAACTGAGGGGAGGATAAAATAAAGTTATTCATTTACAAACGCAGTCAGTCGCGGGTTTGATGCGAGATATTTGTCTAGGCGGAATTTAAATGAATCAACGGTGCTGCAGTCTATAACGTCTCGGGGAAGCCCATTCCACAAGTTGACAACTCGATTGAAGAAGAAATTCTTAGATTCGTGTGAGTTAAAAGATTTACCAATAATTTTGCAACCGTTTCCCCGCGTGTAATTAGATTGGTCGATAGTGAAGTACTTACTACAGTTCATATTGTCGATGCCTTTGACTTGAATTAAGTCACCTCTTAATCTGCGCTGGGTTAAAGGAAATAGATTTAATTCTCTAAGACGCTCTTCGTATGGTTTGTTCTTTAGGCTAGGTATCATTTTGGTAACTCTACGTTGAACTCGTTCTAGCTTGTTTATGTCTTTTTGGTAATAAGGGCACCAGCATTGAACGCAGTATTCCAGAAGAGGGCGGACTAAGGAATTGTAATGGGTTAGGATTACGTCTTTGGATTTATGCTCAAATGATCTGCCTATAAAACCAAATTATTTTGTTTGCCTTCTTAACAACTTCTGAACATTGTTGACTCGGTTTTAGGTTACTCGATATTGTTACTCCCAGATCGGTTTCTCTGTTTACATTCTTAAGCTGAGTGCCATTCATCGAATAGTTTGCTTTCTCATTTAGGTATCCGATATGTAGTACTTTACATTTATCCGCATTGAAACTCATTTGCCAAATTTGGGCCCAATGTGACAATTTATCTAGATTGTGTTGCATATCGTCAACTTGATCTTTTGAGAGTACGCTATTGCAATTTTTGTATCGTCAGCAAATTTTGAGATTGTATAGGTGAGACCCTCATCTATGTCGTTGATGTAAATTATAAAGAGAATTGGTCCTAGTACCGATCCCTGGGGTACCCGCTACATTGGTCCATTTAGATGCCTTACCGTTTATGACTACTCTTTGCTTTCTGTCGCTGAGCCAATTTTCTATCCATTTCAACACACTGTCTTGTATTCCATGCGCTTTTAGTTTTAGCAGTAAACGTTTGTGGGGAACTTTGTCAAAGGCCTTTTGAAAATCAAGGTATATAATATCTACAGCTTTACTCTCATCGTAGAGGTTGAGGATATCGTGGAAGAAGTCTAAGAGGTTTGTTAAACAGGAATGTTTTTTACGAAAGCCGTGTTGAGTATCTTTAATTAAGTATGTTATTTTCCTCTAAGTGATTTACGAGTCTGTCTCTTATGACCGTTTCTAGCATTTTACATACAACTGAGGTTAAGCTAATTGGACGATAGTTACTGGGTAGGGATTTGCTGCCTTTTTTGAATATCGGTGTTACGTTGGCTATCTTCCACTGATCAGGCATAGTTCCAGACTGCAAGGATTTATTGAATAGTAATGTCAGTGGTTTGGAGAGCTCATCCTTAGCTTCCTTTAGAACTCTAGGCGAGATTGTATCAGGTCCAGGCGTTTTATTTACCTTGAGTTTATCTAAACAATTCAATACTTCTCTCTCTGTAACGGTGATATTGCTTAGAACATCTGAATTTTCAATCTGAATCGGCGATGGTGTAGGGATATCACTGAGGTCTTCTGTTGTAAAAACTGATGCAAAGAAGGTATTGAGGGCATTACTCATTTGTACTTCGTCTTTGGTGTATTCTCCATTTTCATCGACTAACGGTCCAACAGTTGAAGCAACTACTTTTTTCTTTCTGATATAACTATAGAATTATTTCGGGTTTGTTTTACTTTGATTCGCAATATGTAACTCTAGGGTCTTTTTACTTTGCTTAATTAACTTTTCGGCTTTGCGTCGTAGCTCTACAAATTTCACCCGTTCTTCGTCATTTTGTGAGGATTTTAATCTATCATTAGCACATTTTTAGCAAGCAGGCAGTTTGAAATATCTTTATTCCACCATTTGGGCTTATTATTATGGCCTGGACGCCGTATTTTCGATGGTATGCAGTCTTGCACTGCTTTTAGGTAAGTGGTTTCGAATAACTTCCAAGATGTATTTATGTCGTTATTGTTAATTAAAAAGCTCCAGTCAGTTTCTTTAAACATAGCTCTAAGTTTATGAAAGTTTGCTTTCTTGAAATTAGGGACTTTTTCGATGCTACTATTTTGTTCGTTACTAGTAAAGTTTAAAGTGAAAGTTATCGTACGATGGTCGCTGTTACTGAATTCATCACCAACATTCAAATTCTCTATTAATTCTTCTTTTGTTGCAAGTACAATGTCAAGAACGTTATTACCACGGGTCGGTGTTCGAACAAATTGATAAAGCGAACTCTCCTGCAAGTTCGTATAAAAGTCATGTCCGGAGTGTGAAGTAAGAGTATCGCCCCCCTTGGTCACAGGTAAATTAAAGTCGCCAAAAAATACGGTATCTTGTGAGTTACTTACATCTGCAATTTGTTCATAAATTTCTCGGTCAGTTTGCACTGATTGAGCTGGAGGTCTGTATATTAATGCAAGTATTATTTTTTTGCCTTTATTATTCTTTATTAGCACAAAAGATGTGTCGACGATCACAATTTGAGGTTTTGACAAGAGGGTCGGGTTAAGACTTTCTTTGATATAAAATAAAACGCCACCTCCATTTTTATTCGGCTTTTCTCAAACATTACATAACCGGGAAGTGAATACTCTGCTAAAAAGTCTCTATCTACTGTATTGAGCCAAGATTCTGTTATACCAATCACATCATAATTTTCAGTAAACACTAGTTCCTCTAAATCTGAAAATTTATTGCGTATGCTACGAGCGTTTGCATAGAAAACCTTTAAAGTTGCGGTTTTAGAACTCACAGCACATTCTTTAATCAAATTTTTGGTTCTGATCGGATCTACATTTACATTCATGGCTGACATCGGTCCTCGGTCGTTATCCCTGGCGGTTTTGAATTTGGGTTGTGTTGGTGGAGCTTTATCCAAATTCGCGGTTCTTGACAGATTAGCATTTAATTCCTTCGCAGGTTACCGCCCTCGCTGTCTTCGGTCCTCCTTCCTGGTTGTTCTGTGCTGAGTCGATTTCTTCTCCGAAAATCCTTCACCGCATCGTTGAGAAGACGCCCAAAACGTGCTGCTCCCACCAGGAGAGAGAAGGGGGAGAGAAAAAGAGAGACGGGGGGAGATAGTGGAAGGCAGCAGAGAGAAGGGGAGGAGGGGGGAATGGGAAGTTCGAAGGATAGAAACTTGATTGTCTGTACAGTATATTAAATTCCATAAATAATGCAACACCTGATGTGTGTTACTTATTTGTGATCCAACATGGGCTAATCTAATAATATAGCCTGTGTGTTATGTAACTTATGTTAAAATAAACTTATTCTGGTGCTGTTCTAGAACACACACACACACACACGTTTGACTCCTCCTCCTTCCAACCTCTATATTAACCCCGCCCCCTTTTATTAGAAGCGATTAAAGGGCCATCTATTAAAAGATAAGTGAACTAACACATTGCCTCAGGCCATGACAACAAGTTCTGTCGTAGACTGTCCCGAGACTTACATCTCATACACGTGTATTAATAAACGACTGAAGACAGCAGAAAATCAGGAATCGTATCTTTGAGTTTGAACCAGTTATTAATCGTGTTAGTGTTTCTGAATACTATTCTGACTGACACTTGGGGATATAATTATGTAAAGATTTTAGACAGTTTATTACGAAGTGCAAAGCTTTTGTTTACCTAATAATATCAGTGGGACGTGGAGGGGGATTTTGTTTACCGTAGGAGAGTTCGGAATGGGTGGGGCCAATACACGAGCTAATAGTTTACCTATATAGTATATGTTTCGGTGAAATTAAGGGAGAAGCCATTTGAGAAGAGAGTTTTTTTAATAATTACAAATTATCTATGGAGTGCCATATAATTCGAACACATATGAAAAGCTCGGGTTACTAGAGTACTACGGTAATCAGATTACGTTTATATTGAGTGGGAATTGATGACGAAAACTTTGTGGTTAAGCCGGTAAATGTTGGTTTTCTATAGGTCGAAGTAGAAAATGAATTATTTAACTTTTGTATAGTTATATCTAAGAAACTCAGTTTACTTTCGTTTTCTATTTCGCTAGTGAATTCTATGTTTGGGTGCTGGCTATTCAGATAATTTAGGAAAAGAGGGACATGGTCTGGTAGTACAGCGGGTAAGCTAACCTATTGTGCATGTTTTGACAAAAGCACCAATTTTGGCACAGAGGTAGACCAATATATTATGAACAAATTTGGATGTGGAGCCATCGCCCAACTGCCCCCTGGTGGCCGTGGCGGCCATTTTCCAAAATGGCCGCCAGCAGACACCCAAAAGACACACAGAAGTTAGATAAAGTTTGCTGCTGAAGGTTTTAGTGAATGTTTATTGAATGTTTTGAATCAAGACATGCCAGATAGCTCTTAGTCACATTTTGGGAGATGCTGCTGATATTAATTAACATATTTAGGCTAATTGCAGATGAAATCTGCAATTAGAAATCAAGGAAACCCATGATCAGGCATCAAATGCTGACATTCCTTGTGAATAGGCTAGATTCATTTAAGTTGTGGAAATGTTATTTGACCTTCTTCCTCTGTCTGTCAATAGCTATTCATGGACACTGCCCACGCCAATTAAGATGCCAATTAACAAAATTATTAACACAATTATGCTAATTACATCGATAATACAACAACAATAACAGAACCAGATAGTGATAATTATGGTGGCTTGAACTCATCAGATCAATCCTGGGCAAGTCAAATGTTATACTTCTGTGGTCAATGGACACTACTACATTTAATTATCATGTTAATTAACACATAATCTGCTAAATGCAATATGCAGATAAGTTCACTGGTTTACAGTACCTGTGTACTGTCTGGAACAGTTCAGAATCTTCATCTTAAGTTTGCGAGTTCAGTTCTGAGAGCACTCCCCGTCGCAAGCACACAGTGGTGTGCATTCCAGACTGGCCTTCTTGCACTTGCACTTCTTGATGCAGCCCTTCTGGCATTTGCAGGAGACAAGCTCCCGGCAGACCTTGGATGCCTCGGGGAGCGTTGTCCAGAGAAGTTCGTACATGTCGCTGGTCTTGATCCAACCCCAGTCAGTTGGTGATGGCAATATTGGTGCAGGAACCAGGGCCTGACCCCAGACATGTCCGCCCTGGTATATTGCTCGTCGGACGTGCTGCTTCAGGGCTGCACTTATCGGTGGGATCAGCTGGACATTGCTCTTCTTTGCAAACAGTTTGTGGTGTGCCTTGTCGATATCGGTTGCGGTGCTTGTTCTGTCGTAAAGCAGGATGACGAACCTCTCGATGGTGTGCATGGCATCTTCATCAATATGATCCGGTGCAGTGGAGAGGTCAGTGAGTGTCTGGATCAGCTGAGGTAGAGCTGTCCACACTGCCCATGCTGTCCTCTTGCCATGTCCGGCGAAGCAGGAGACCATGTCGCAGCCCGTCAAAGCATGAAACATCGGTAGTGCCAGTGCTTTCTCAGGGCCCAGAGCCCGCGCCATCTCATGGGCTGCCTAGAACCGGAAAGCCTTGCCCGTGCCGAAGGACACCCACACTTTGGCTTCCTCCTCCAGGGTGTGTGCCAGAGCCACTGCCAGGACAACAACATCAGTGCCAACTGTGCGGATGAGGATCTTCTTGTGGCCATTGTGAGCAGCGTGGGCGGCATGCAACATCATGCGGCTGTCGGCTTGTTCGTGGTTGCAAGGAGCCAGGGCTGCAGTATCTAGGAGCTGGGCGATGCTCAGTGCTGCTGGTGTTGTGCTTTCACTCTGGTGCTTGATACTGGGACCTTCCAAGATCATAGTGACCAAGGCAAGCAGCATGGGTGGCACGGTGTCCTGTTAGCATCCTGCAGGAAACCCGTTGAACACCTTGGCATCTCCGATGATGTGGCGTCTCACAATTTGGGCAGCACGCGCCAGGTGGACAGCATCAAGGTCTCTGTCCAGTTCACAAGCCTTTGCTAGAGCATCACCGAGGTCTTCATTGAATGCAAGCAGGACATCGCGCCCCTGGTGCTGTGCACACATGTTAGGAAAGTGAGCAAGCAGTCTCTGCTTAAGACGGGTCGTGTGCACCCTGCCCTCATGCTTGACTCCCAGCTGTTCCATCCTTGACGTGTATAACTGCGCCAGGTCAGCAAATTTGAAGACCGGAGACGTCTCGTCATCCATGTGAGCTTCTTCAATAAACACCACCAGCTCTGCGAAAGCAAGTCCTGCTATTGCGTGTTCATCGTCTGTACCTTTGCCCGCCATTTCCTTAATCTTCCGTGCGCGATTGTACAAGTTCAGGAGACAATATCGGTGGTACTTGGCCTCCTGTGCAACCATGTCCCCAGCGTTCAGTTGCGTCAGGAGGTCCATGTCGTCCAGAATCAGTGCGCACGACCTGACACGCGAGTCCAGTTGGAATGTCGCCGCTTCATGAAGACCAGCACTACCAGGAGCTTCTCCGCTGAAGAAGCATTTCACTTCTTGGTGTTTCGTCTCAGTACTTGATGGTCGTGACAGATATCGAGTTCGCTTGCGGGCAACAACTTCCTCTTCTTCGTCGGCGCCTATTTTCAGGTGCCTCTTCTCATCTCTGTCTAACTTGGTCTTGTTATACCTCAGCCTGCAGGTCTTGTGGTATCGTGCATTGTTGGCGCTCAATGCTGCTTCAACGCCACTGCCTTCATCTAATCGGCTGAACAGAAAAGAGTTGGGGAGCAATCCAAGCTCATTGAACCTTCTCAGATGTCCAGCGAGAATGCTGTAGCTGCTCCCCTTGTCTTGGCGTTTATTCTGGGATGGACTTGTCAGCGACTCTGGCGTCGTTTCTTGGCATATGAAGCTTAATGACCAGTCTGTCTCTGTTGCTGGCTGGGCGGAGGTAGACGGAGCTGCTTCTGCACCAGGAGGCTCAACGAGTTTGAAGCTCTTCGACATTGTTCTGGAAATGGAAAATGACAAAGTTGTATGAAAGGAGCACTCAGAATCCAAGTGAATTAGGACATGTTCAATTGAGAGATGTTTGTCATGGTGGTTATGCTAATCTATGAATAATTCAATAAATCGATAATAAGATAAGATTCTAAAAACACATGGGCACCTTTCTTTGTTGTTAAGTGCTACCCTACATTAGCAACAACACGCAACATAATGTTTGCACAACATTGCAGATTCAAAACAATAATTTTTTCCTGCACTTTTACTCAGTACATCTCATTCACCTAGGAATAAGTCTTCCTCGGCAGCCACATGGCGGCCATTTTGGAAAATGGCCGCCACGGCCGCCAGGGGGCAGTTGGACGATGGCTCCACATCCAAATTTGTTCATAATATATTGGTTTACCTCTGTGCCAAAATTGGTGCTTTTATCAAAAAATGCACAATAGGTTTAAATATCCTAGGTAAACCGCCCCACTATGGTGAACGAAACAAAAGGAAGGTGTCGTCGACGTAAAAACGGTACAGAAGAGGTTTGAAATTTGGTGGGCAATTATTAGTCTACTGTATTTCATGATAGGATAAAAATATATTGGCGAATGTTGGACCCAGACAATTTCCCATGGCGATACCATCAATCTGAGTGTAATATGAACCATTAAACATATATATTTTGTCTATATTCCAACTACTCCCTCTCGGGCATAGGCTGAGAGCCTGTACATTCACCGCCCAACATGGTGAAGCCTGTGAGGTCTCGTTCCAGTCTAGGGGGTGACACACTTTTAGCTGCAACCAGCCTCTGCCATCTTGCCTTCCCAGGATGAATGGAGCTTAGTTGCCAACTCATGGCTTGAAGCATCCCCATCTCTGAAGCTGCCTCGCTCCAGTGCTTCACTGTCTCACCACCTAGACTTGGACCCTCACTCTCAGAACGCCACCAGGTATTGACAATTTATTGTACTATTTTTTCTCCATAACAAAGAAGTCTGCCGTTCGGCATCTCTTGACTAGGCTACTAATTTGCTGTGGTGATATAACATTGTAGCATTGTAAGGTGTAGATAGCCTACGGGTTTACATAAAGAGGAGTAAATCGAATGAGATACTGTCTGGAGGGGTGCAAATTAAGCTCCGATAAATCAGAGGGCAGGGCTTCGGGGAGTGTTAAATAGATTAATAGTCGATGACAATACTTTTATCACTACTGCTGACCTCGAGGAATTGGAGGCTAGACTAGATGATGTCCAGGTCAAACATAGTCGTATTTTTGCTCTAAGTGAAGTGATTGTAGCAAGCATGACGGAGGATGATGAGATAGTAGCAGAGTGTGAAAATCGCGCCCTATATGATGAAACAGTCTTCAAAGCGAAGCACTTGTTACAGCGTGCTGTCGTGAACAAGAAGAGAGGCGATAACAATGCCCAAAGAAGGGCTGATCCAAAACATACTGTGCACCTCCCAAAGCTCAATCTACCTACATTTGGGGGTAATTTGACAGAGTGGTTAGCCTTTTGGGACGTATTAAGATCTACCATACATGAATCCACTTTGGATAATGTCCGGAAATGTTATTACCTGAAAGGACAAATGGAAGGAGAGGCCTTACATCTAATAGAGGGTTTCACGGTAGTAGGTGATAGTTATCTTGAGGCAGTACAATTATTACAGTCAACATACGGGGATCGGGAACAATGGAAAATGGCCCATATCATCGCCTTGTTAAATCTGACAGAACCAAAATACAAGATTGATGAATTAGCAAAATTTAGAGCAGACATGGAATGCCATACTCGATCACTAGACACCCTAGGGCTGACCTCACAGGAAATGATAGTTATTATACTTAGACAGAAGTTTCCTATGGCAATAATCGACAAGGTCAGATCATTTGATCTGGGTGAGTTTAAAATTCAGTTCAGTAAAGAAATTAGTAATTTACAGTTGAACAATGGGAGAATGAATGTGTTGGGAGGGGGTGGGAATGTCGAAATGAGGGGGACTGTAAGTATGTCGGTGGGGACCAAGGGAAAAAAAAGAGGGTACATACAAGAAACCCGCACAGACTTTATGTAAACTTTGTAATAATATCAAGCATAAATGGAGTTTCTGTGTAAAATACCCAACAAATGAGTTAAAGTTAGCACAAGCGTAAAGGTTGAAGCTTTGTGCAGGTTGTCTAAGTAGAGAGCATGGTAAGCAAGGACAATGTAGTGCCACGTACTTAAGGCCCTGTCGTCACTGTAAAGGACATCACTTCGACAAGTTGTGTCCTACGGTTGACAAAGGCAAAGATGACCAACCAGAGTGTACTACAACTTTGACATTAGGTAGTACGAAAGACACCACTATATTGCCCACTATAAAGATTCCCATGGAAGGTAATGACAGTAACAAAAATTGTCGGGTGCTTCTTGATCAGGGGTCTCTACGGTCCTTTATAAAAAGGTCCATATTAATGGGACTTAAGCACCGAATCGTAGGGGCTGAGACTCTTCGACTGCAGGACTTTACAGGGGTTACTGGCAAACAAGACTACGAAATAGCGGAGATTTCCTATTTTTACCGTAAAGACAGGTACTTTATGACATGTATCGTATTAGACACCCTACGAGAATATGTATCTGTAGGAGTGAAGAAGGTGGAACATGCATTACGTAGCAAAAGGGTTAACTTGTCAGATCCCATGGGAGATCAAAGTGAGGTGCATGTTCTACATGGTGTGGATCACTATGATGATGTAGTATACCCTGGATTTAAAAGAATGTGTGGTGTAATTCTAATCCCCACTAAATTTGGCTATTGCATTAGCGGAAAGGTACATACCACACAGTCAAACATCCTGGTCGACACGGTCTCTATACTATGGGTGAATGTAACCGCGGCAGAGGAGTTGGGAAGGGAAGATTCCCAACCTAGTGTTCGACTTGGAAAGACTGGAAATTAGATCACATAGGCATTAATCCTGTGGAGACTGATTATGACTCGGAAATTGCGATAAAGAAGTTTGAGGAGCCTGTGAGCTATTGTGCTGCAGAAAAACAATACAAGGTTAGTCTACCCTGGAAAGATAGTGAGATGAGCCTGCCAAAAAATTATGGATTGGCATTGGGTCGATTGCACGCATTACAGCGCAAGTTAACACATGAACTGAGCACGTGCCAGGCGTATGATGATATATTTAGGAACAACTTAGACCGAGGCTTCATAGAACTAGTCATTATGAAAGAACCAATAAGGAAGGGTAGGGTTCACTACCTAGCCCATCATGGGGTGAACAAAGACAGTGCCACCACACCTATATGGGTGGTGTATGACTGCTCGGCCCACCAAGGTCAACAGCCCAGTCTAAATGATTGCTTACAGACTGGTCCGTCCATGGTGTTGGATTTGTCTCAACACCTATTGCGATTTAGACTGGGGCAATATGATTTTACCAGTGATATTGAGAAAGCCTTCTTGATGGTCAAATTGCAGAAGGAAGATAGAAATGTCAATCACTTTCTTTGGTTCGAAGACATAAGCGACTCTGGAAGTCCGGTCGTGATCTACCGTTTTCGGGTCGTACTATTTGGTGCTACATGCTCGCAGTTTTTGTTATATGCCACAATTAAGAAACATCTGTCAGATACTCCAGTAATAAACTATCTTGCGGGTTGTATATAGTCAATTTGCAGGGTTCTAGCGATAGTCAGGATGAATTATTACATACCTACTGGCAAGCACGTAGATTGTTCACAGAAGCTCATCTATTTCTCCGTGATTGGGTTACTAACAGTGAAAATCTTCAAAGTTTAATTCAGATGGACGGTACGGCATCCCATAACCAGGAAAATAACAGAAATCTGGGGATGATCTGGCAACCAAAACAAGACATTCTCACCATTCAAACAAAGTCTTTTGTTCAGCAGACAGGAACGCACTTGAAGAGAAGTCTGTTAAGCAAAGTTTCGCAATTTTTTGATCCTTTGGGTCTAGCATTACCCATTACCATAAGAGCTAGGATTCTGATGCAGGAAGTTTGGAGACGAAACATAGGATGGGATGACAGTTTGCACGAGGACTAAAATGATCAAGGGACATTAATGTTGAAAGAGTATGACATACTATGTACTAAACAGCTACCTCGTAAGGTGGCGGAATTTGGTGACGTTACATTACATACGTTTTGCGATGCTAGCACCACGGCATACGGGGTACCCATTTATGTCGTTACTTCATTTGGGGCGCATTTAGTTTCAGCCCGGGCCAAGGTAGCACCGGTCAAGAAAGTAACTATCCCTAAAATGGAATTGACTGCCATGCTGCTATTAGCACGTCTGGTGCAAGCGAGTTGAATATTGAAGCCGTTCACGTATGGTGCGATAGTTAAGTAGCACTCAACTGGGTACATAGCAAGAAGTCTCTGCCAGTTTATGTGCAAAATAGGGTAGATGAGATTAGGGCCCTATTGTCAGACGTTGCATATCACTATGTCAATACAAAAGACAACCCTAGTGATCTCATAACTATGGGTATTTTTTATTTTTTTTTCTATGTGATTGAGGGAGGCAAAAGGAAGAACTGCCTATAGCGAGTGCCTCCCCCATATTTGAAAGACGATCGAGCCAAAATGCCTGGACACACAGACTTTGAAGCAATTTAAGTCATAGGAAGAGAGAAAGACTGATTCTGGGAGAGAGTTCCAGAGCTCAGCTGTTGAGTAGAAGAAAGTTTGAGAGTAACGTTTCACTCTTGGGTTGGAGAGTTGCACAGAGCAGGGGTGGGATTGAGTTGCAAGACGGGTACCACGTGCCCTACGTAAAGGAGGTGGTATACACTGGGAAAGCTCTGAGGAACACTGATTATTATAGTAGCGATAGAATAGCGAGAGAGATGCAACATTGCGACGGAGAGAGAAAGATTGCAGAGAATTGGTGAGTGGATGGGAGTTAATGATACGAAAGGCCTTCCTTTCAACTTTGTCTAGTAGACCGGTGTGAGAGGAACCTCCCCACACATGTGAACAATACTCAATACAAGGACGCACTATGCCCCTGTACAGAGCAAGAAGCTGTGCAGGGGAAAAGAACCCCCTAAGGCGGTTGAGCACACCCAGCTTCTGGGAGGCTGACTTAGCAAGACTGGTAATATGGTCCTTCCAACTGAGAGCAGAAGAAAAAGAGACACCAAGAATATTGAGAGAAGATGAAGGATTGATTTTTGTATTGTTGAAGATAAGGGATAGTCCGCTGGGAGTACCATACGGGTAGATAGATGGAGAAATTGGGTTTTGGAAGCATTAAAGGTAACAAGGTTTTCTCTGCCCCAATTGGAGATAGTATTTAGATCAGAATTTAAGAGTTCTATGGCTTCATTACATTTGTCGTTGAGGGATTGCTGGCTGGGGCGTTCTGAAAAACTAATGGAGTAGTGTAAGGTTGAGTCGTCTGCGTA
>CM064541.1:8863518-8878518 GCA_032716605.1 Paralithodes platypus | reverse complement strand
TCATGCAGCATTTCGACCAGGTTTCTTTTCCGGGTTTTGGCATAGACTGAGAGTCCCATGTAGACTGGGAATGGTGTTTCTCTGTCTTTTGAGTGCCTATGTGTAGCAGCTAGTAGCAGTTAAACTGCATCAATTGGGCAATGGCCTGATCAGACTTTGAAACTCCAAATCTCAGTTGAGACTTGATGTCAGCTCCATGTTCAACCATCCCCACAAACTGAAGCAGAAGGGGAGGTATGGTATTTTGCACACAACCAGCTGGAAATGTGCCATCAAATTTTGATTGATGTTCGCATGCATTTTCTTAGAATCTTTGCTGCTTTAGCAGTGATGAGTGCATCTGAAAAATCAGAAATTTGGGTAATTGCTTTGCCCACATCTTTCTGAAATGCAAGAAGTACATCTCTTCCACTTCTATGAGCTTCAAGTTCTGGAATTTCTTCCAGAAGTTTATCCTTCAGTCTGGTGGAATTTACACGTGGTAAATCCACACCAAGTTGTGCCAGGCGCTGTTGGTAAAGGTGGCATATATCTGCCAGGCGAAATGTGACTGGCTCTTCTGAGCATAGGTTGCTTTCAACAATGTATGTCACCAGCTCTGATAAAATTAATGGATAAACATCTGGCTCCAGATCAGTGGCACTTGAGCTTTTCTCAAGGTTTCTCAGGTGGGACCTTTCCCTGTTGTAGAGGGCACTGAGACACACTCTGTGGTACTTTAGCTCCTGTGCAATAGCATCTCCACCACTCAATTTAGCAAGAAGCTTGCCATCGTTAAGTGCCTCTGCACACTCTTGTAGCCTCTTGTTAAGGTGCATGGTCATGGCCTGAGATCAGATGCAGGTGCCACTTTCTCACAAAAAATACAAGTTTGACCATCATAGCTAGTTCGACGTTGCTTTGCATGATTGTCTTCAGACTCACTACTTTGACGATTAGATGGGCGTTTCCTTGCGCGATTCAGCTTGCTGTTGTTAAACAACAACTGGCAGTTGACATGGTATTTTGCCTGATTTCTTCTCAAAGTGGCATCTATGCCGTCACCTTCATCAAGCCTTGTTGGATCCACGATCAATGGCATTTCCTGGATTTCATGAAACATCGGTATGTTGGTAGTCAGCATGGCATAACCGTCATGTTCAAGGGAATAATGGGTTCTAGGTGATGTTAAATCTTCACCTATTTTGTCTTTCTGGCAAAGACAACATTTTGACCAGTCAGTTTGTCTTATGGGAAAAATGGATTTTGAATCTGCCATTTTGCTTTCTGATTAAGGCCGAGGGTTTCTCCTTTTACCACCTTAACGAAATTACACACACATTACTTTATGGGATACAACTAGGTTCGGCTGACCTACACCTAGCTCGATCATTCATCCAGAGCCATTTAAGTCCTGTGTGATCTGTAGACCATCCAGGTAAGTACATGAGCAAGTCATGTATAGCCCCCTTACCCTTGGCTCGGCTCTCCCGCGCTGGCACACCCTGTCAATTCAGGTGCGGCTATCTAACTCTATCTACTAACTACCAACTACTGTCTAGTAGCTAATTGATATGGGGCTGTTAGAAAGCATTTGGGACACTAAATTAAACTACACTACAACTTATAGTATAGTAAAGTAAAATAAGCTGACACTGAACCTCATGCTGAGTTGCACAGCAGCGATGTTACCAGTGTGCCCTGGTTGTGTGTTGACATCACTCTATTATATTTGCAAGATCTCATCACTGCCTCAGTCCTTACTAACAAATGTGAAAATGGCTCCATTGGATTATCTGACCCAAAGAATGTATGTGCACACCACAAATCATGTATATATGTTCAGTAGTTGCTTAGATATGAACATATGAAATTAATGGACGCCATCTTGGATGCCATTCTAAAATTCCAATTATAGACTATGACAATGATTAAAACAGTGCTTCTCATTAATCTGATTAGCAAGAAACAGTTTTCTCTTAAAATGTTCACCAGGTAATAATTAAAAAAAAAATTAAGCAATATATGGTCAGGCACAGCAGCCATCTTGAAAAATGACCGTCATCTTGGATTTTCGCGTGGCCAGTGGTATTTCTGAGAAGAATGGACCTTGAAGGGTACATGTACCAAATTTCATGATTGCATCACCATTTGAACGATTCTCCTGAAATTTGCAGTTATCTGCTCCACTATTGTGCTTATCCCCTACAATAAGAGGAAGATGGCAGGTGCGCGTCATAAGTCGCCAGAAATCAAATGTTAATTTACTTGTACCCCTCTTTCTCCCTGCACTTCCCCCCTCCTCCTTTATTGTACTTTTTCCCTCCAATTTCGCTCTGACTTCCTCCCTCCCGCCTCAAAAATGTCCAGTCACCCTACCCTACACTCTCTCTCCCTCCCTCTTCCCAGTTACATGCGCGGGAGACATCTGGGAGAGTCGGTATGCCTCAGGCAAGCAACGGAGGCAAAACCTATGTAGAACTTATTTGTATGCCTCCCCAAATCACTCCAGTCACAATAATACAGTTTGTCATTGGATATTTGCTCTGTACACCTAATTTCTGGTTCTTCAATGTTCACATGATCATTATACAATTAAAATATGCACAAATGGAGCAGGAATAATGCTTTATATAGAAAATATAACAAAGTTTGTGAAAACTGTAACTAAATCTTTTACACTGGCGGCACTTTAAAAAACATGATTGACGCAGCCCTCAGGGTAAATAGGGAATAATAGAAGAAAAATTTCCTTACTAACAATCCTTCCAACACTGAATATTCAGTTTGTAATTGGAAAGCTATATAAACATATCACTATGATGATTACAATGATCATCTACCGATAATTTTGTTCAACCATTTTACTGAAACACAACCCTTCTAAGGTGGTTGTTAAAATTAAGAGAGAGAGAGAGAGAGAGAGAGAGAGAGAGAGAGAGAGAGAGAGAGATAATGAGGTCTGGCTTTAGAGTTCAATTCTCGGGATTACTGCAAATTAATTAATTACAGGACTGCAGACTCCCTCTCTCTCTTTCTCTCTCCACATATATTCCCCATAAACCTCCCCGAACTTCTCAGTTCCCTTATCACCTATCTGCTTAAATCCACACGGAAAAGCTAATTTCATCTGGCAACTCTGATTACGCTCTCAAATTAATCTTCCTATCTCAGTATGTCCTCGCTATTGCTCTCATTAACTATTATACAGGGTGTCCCATGAGGAGGGCATAACTTTGGGAAATGATAAAACAAGGTATTCTAAGCCCAAAATGTTCTATAACAAAAAGTCCAAATCTCAATTGTTAAAAAGATATTGAAGGTTTTATGTAGTGTCCTCCCCCTCCTCAATGTAATGGACTCTTCCATGTCAGATAGTTTCCAACTGGTCCAAAGTGAGCTATTATATCTATAATCATTTTGCAACTTACAGAACTATAATATCTTCACAATAACATGGTAAAATAATTGCAGTTAGATGTAGGTGTGGTAGGTACTAGGACAGCTAGGCCAGCCTTAAGGGGAAATACTGAAGAAAATGCCATTTTCAAAATGCAATATCTCTTTACTGGTTGATAATTGGAATATTTCTTATAGAACATTTTAGGCTAGAATATTTTGTTTTATAATTTCCCAAAGTTATGCCCTTTCCTCCTGGGACACCCTGTATATATATTGTAACATCCGTACCGACCGGATGTCATGTGGCCAGACCAACCTGTTGAACGTGACTTTACAATTACCTCGTGGCAACAACTCACCTTGCTTACGAGAGAGAGAGAGAGAGAGAGAGAGAAACTAGCCAAGTTTGTGTGGACGTGGAGGGGCAAACTACCGGACGAGACGGAACCAGCCCCCTTCTCCCTACTGCCCCCAACCACTCACGGGTCTCGTTCACCTGTTTTTCACCTGTAACTGGTCGACGTGTTTCCTGCCTTCTTACTGGTCCCGGCACTTGCTTCCTACCTCCTGATTGGTTAGCTAGGTCCAGGGAACGATATATAAGACGGGGATTTGATAATTCAAACTAGTACATTTCTAGCTGGGGAACACTAGCAGTGTGGTGGGGAGACGAGACAGACTTCAAAGGCTTGTATATTATTATGTGTTAACCCTCTCAGATCCTTATGACGTAGAGGTTGCCAGATTAGCAATAAGAAATAGATTACTCTCACTTTTATAATTACCTCTCCAAAATTAGTGTTCTGCCCACAGCTAACTCAAAGACAACTGCAGGGGTTGAAGTAAAATAAACTAAAGGTTTATAAATACCCCTGACAGTAACAAAGGCTTTAAAGTATCCCTAATAGGCTCAAAAATTGCGTCAGGACGTGAGAGGGTTAAGTTGCGTCCGGGAGCGACCTCTTACACGTTAGTTAGGGATTATTTGTGACTATTAATTAACCAGAGGTATGTCGAAAACATACACTCATTTGCTTTAAGATTTTGTGATTTGAGAAATCATTTTACTTTACTGTTTAATTTACTTGGAGAAATCATATATGTTTAATTTACTTAGAGAAATCATGTATGTTTAATTTACGTGGAAAAATCATATATGTTTAATTTACTTAGAGAAATCATATATGTTTAATTTACGTGGAGAAATCATATATGTTTAATTTACTTGGAGAGATATATATTTTGAATTACTGTTAAATGTTGGTGATTAGAATTAATGTTTGATTCAGAGATGATTTGTGAGTGAATATTCTACTTTACATATTAACGATTAACTAACTTGATGTAAAGCTATTGTCATTCATAATTAAGGATTAAGCCTTATATAAGTTAAATACTTACCTGACTATTATTCTTTAATTTGTACTTTAGTGAAATCAGAACGTATGCTAAACGATCCTGAAACTCTATCATAACTGTCATTGCTTATTATTTTGATTAATTGTAAAATACCTTATTTACGTTTATAAATATAATTCCCTTTTATATGTGACTTTATAATATTTCCTTAACATTTTTATTTAGTCGAATGTCTTTCAGTGATAAGAATAAATAAGATAAAATACTAAAGGAGAATAATAATAATAAACGAAGAATAACGAGATAACATAGAAAGAGTAAAACATTCTTTAGAGGGTTAACAAACTTAAATTAATTAAAAGATCTTAATACTTTCCTGATAATCAAGATTAAATGAGATATTCTAGTGTCTTAAAACTTTGCTTGCATTCGAACTTTTGTATTAGTTATAAATAGCCTATTTCATATTAAACTTTAAATGTAACTTTAACTAGTTTACTAATTAAATATAATTGAAGTGTATCGGAGTATAAAGGATAACTGTCCAAACAACTGAGGGAAAGCAAGTGACAACAGAACTAACTTTAATATTTTACGTTCTTTTGGCCTTCAGCTGTTTTGGTACACGTACACCTTAACTGTTCTATCTTCATTTATTTAGTTAACCACTTCTAAATCAAGATACGTAACAGATTAACTGGCGACCTTGCCAGGATTCGTTTTGTATAAGTTTCACTAAGTTTATATCATATCATAATCATGCCTGAAATTGTTAATAAGGAAGATGTTAAGAATATCTTAGATTCGTCACCCGTTGCCGATGACTTCGATCACTTGTCCAAGGCAGAGTTAATAGTACTAGCCTCGTATCTTGAGCTAACGGTCTCGGACATGTCAAAGCCTGAAATAGCCCAGATCATAAAGTCAGAGTTATTTGGGATTCAAGAGGGCGGTGAGCATAACGGGGACGAGGGCGGTGAGCATGCGGAGCAGAGGTCGGTGAGCCAAATGGAGCGGCTGGTGGAGGACTCGGTACTGGGATACAGATGCGGTTTGGTGAGCATTTGCCAGAGGGATTTACCCCTGATCAATATCTTGATTTAGCTAGGTTAAATGCTGCCCAGGCAGACGCTCAGCTGCAAACACAGGCACAACAAACTCAGCTAGATCATGAATATCGCATGGCCCAATTAACTGCTCAAACCGAGGCCATAAACCATGTGCTTGCTCACCCTCCGGGATTAACCATGACTAGTGTAATTCCCCCGTTCACCGAAGACAATGTTCCGGACTTTTTTGTGTTGTTCGAGGAGGTTGCTACAGGTATGGAGTGGACAAGGGATCGGTGGCCATTTATGTTGCAAACCGTGTTGACAGGACAAGGTCGGGAAACTTACATATCAGTAGAGTCTGAGGTTCGGCAAGACTATGACCGTCTCAAAGCAGCCATTCTAAAAACCTACAAACTGCTGCCTGAAGCATATAGACAGACTTTCAAAAAGACTCATAAAAAAATTGAGGAAACTCATACGGTGTTTGCCAGGACCATGAAAGCTATACATAACTGGCTAACAAGTAAGAATGTCACAGAGTATAAGGGTCTGCAAGAGTTAATCTTGCTTGAGAACTTCCTATGGAAGGTAGATTCACCAGTAGCCTATCATTTGAGAGGGAAAAAGATAGAAACTCTTGCCGAAGCTGCAGTCATGGCTGATACTTATGTACTAAAAAACAAATTTCGTGGGAAAAAGCCCTATGATAATATTAAGTTCTCCAATCACAAATCTGATAAATCTAGTCACTCGCAAAATCCTGTAACGTCTCCCCACGTAAGCCAAACTAAAAATGCTCCCCCAACTAAGAATGTTACTCCTGGTAATGGTAACAGAGGTGGGGCCCAAACTAATGATAATAATGCTCACAAGGGTAATGTATCCCCGAAAGTGTGTACCTTCTGTGGCAAGAGAGGCCACTTAGCTTATCAGTGTTGGGCTAAGGAGAGAGCAGAGAGATCGAGGCCGACCGTAGCCGCCGTAACTGCCTCCCCAAATACACAAAACCACCCAAATGTGCCTTTGATGCAGGACCCTCGACAAGAGTACCTAGCTAACTTAAATAATTATCAAAGCGACCCAAATGTGTCTTTGATGCAGGACTCCCGACAGAAGGAGTACCTAGCTACTAACTTAAACCCGACAGGATATGGAGTAGTAGCGTGTGTGATACCACCCACGAGGGTTAAGCCTATAGACGTTTTCCCAGCAGTCCAGGGTAAAAATGCAGTAAAATTCCCATCAGTTCAAGACGGTTACCTTCCCTTTATTTCATCTGGTTATGTGAAAATGAATGGGTGTGTACATGAGGTAAATATCTTGAGAGATACTGGTTCTACTAGCACCCTCATGATGAATCCTTATTCTGAATGCCCAACTGGCGAATCAGTAATAATGAGAGGTTCTGGAGGTCAGTTTTCTGCTAACTTGGTGAATGGCGAGATTGAGTGTGATTTGCTGAAGGGTGAAGCCTGTATAGCTTTGTGTAGGCCTCAGGACATCCCTGTGCCTGGGGTAACACTCCTTTTGGTGAATGATGTGGCTGGTGAGAGGGTCCGACCAGACCCCGCTTTGCCATTTTCCCCTGTTGACAAGCCACTACCCGGTGAGCTTGCTAAGGAGGTACTTCTTTTGGGGAATGATTTGGCTGTTAAGAGGGTCTTACCAGACCCCGTCTTGCAATTTTCCCCTGTTGTCAAGCCACTACCCAGTGAGCTTGCTAAGGAAGTACAAACTGTTTTCCCCATGAATGCTGTGTCTATACCAAATGTAGCAGTTCCCTCTGATAGTGTACCAACTGTGCCTGATGTGCCAAATGTGCAAAAAAATGAAAGGGATAAAAGAATAATGAATGATGCTCTAACTGTGCCTGATGCGGAAACTGTAGTAGATCTGTCCGACACATTTATGGCAAATCTTGAGCCTAATAATAGTCATGAAACCCCTCCTAATCGTCCTAGTGGCCTGGTAGAGTTGCAGCGAGATGACATTGAATGCAAAAAGTTAGCTGCCAGTGCCGTGAGTGAAGAAGAGTGTGAGAAGGAGGAGAGGGGTGAATGCTTTTATATAAAGAAAGGAGTTTTGTGGCGTAGATGGAGACAGCCACGTAGACCTATTGATGACGGGGCATGGGAAGTGCATCAGGTAGTCGCTCCCAAGCCTTGTCGGAAAGACATAATAGAAATGGCCCATGAAAAAACCTTAACAAGGCATTTAGGGGTGAGAAAAACTCTAGAGCGCATTAGAACCCACTTCCACTGGCCCGGTATGCGTGCTGATGTAGTGGAGTTTTGTAAAATGTGTCACACCTGCCAGATGACTGGTAATCCCAAACAAAATTTACCTGAAAATCCTCTGGTGCCCTTGCCGGTTAGGCTAAGAAAACATTGTGAAGAAAATGTAGGTGATAGGGATAAGGGGGTACCTTTGCATTTGTTTGTTACCCGTGCGGTTCCAACAGAATCTCCGGGATTATCACTAAACTTGGTGGCTATCCCAGAAAGAAGGAAGCCTAAGCAAGTATTTCACATAAATAGGTTAAAACCCTATCATAGGTCCCCTGATTCCTCTCTTCCAGATTCTCCTACTGGGCAGTAATAAGTACCTGTGGACATCCTGGTGCGGGTGATGTTTGTAGTCCTTACCCACAGATCCCGCATCAGACTGTCCCAGATCCTGAAGGTATCGATTTTGACTTTTCTTGTGGTCTATCCAACTTTAAATATAATTCAGTAGCCTGGGGGGAATTACCAACTAATTTATGTCCTCTTCCGTCAGAGAAAGCTAAAGAAATAATCCATGTTTTATCACAGTCTCCCAGTGTGTTCCGTGATACTCCAGGGCTCACCTCGTTGGCCGTGCATGACATAGATGTCGGGGATGCAGCACCCATCAAATTATCCCCATACCGTGTCTCACCACAGCGCAGGAGTATTCTGCAAGTTGAATTAGATTTCATGTTGTCCAATGCCATAATTACTAGAGCCTTAAGCCAGTGGAGTAGTCCGGTCACACTTGTGCCTAAGCCAGATGAGAGTTATAGATATTTCATGGACTACAGACAAGTCAATGCCGTAACAAAGAATGATACTTGTCCACTGCCACGGATTGATGATTGTATTGACCAGATTGGCACTGCCAGTTTTATAAGTAAAATTGACCTTATGAAAGGATATTGGCAAGTACCTCTAACACCCAGAGCAAGGGAGATTTCATGTTTTGTGGTAAACTATCAAGCCTTCTGCTGTGAAGTAGTGCCTTATGGCCTGAAAAACGCTCCAGCTACCTTTCAGCGCCTCATGAATCAGGTGACTGAAGGGGTACCTGGGTGTGTGGTGTACATTGACGATATCCTTCTTTTTTCCCATACATGGGAAGAACATCTCAAATAAATCAGACTGCTTTTTGCTAACCTTGCTGAAGCAAATCTTGTAGTGAACTTAAAAAAGTGCACTTTCATTAAGAGTACTGTCCAATATCTTGGGTATATAGTAGGACAGGGTCGGGTTGCACCTCCTCATGCTAAAGTAGAGTCAATTTCTAATTTCCCAACACCTACCAATAAGAAAGAAATCCAAAGATAGTTAGGGATGATTGGATACTACAGGAGGTCTATTTTAACATTTTCAAGGTTGACAGCACCTTTAACAGATCTTCTCCGAAAGGATATGAAGTTTGAGTGGTCCTCCGATTGTGAGGAGGCTTTCAGTGCTACTAAATACATTCTCTCTAATTATCCTGTTCTCCGTGCCCCTGATTTCACCAGATCTTTCTCTCTAGCTGTTGATGCAAGTAATACTGGGGTCGGAGCAGTGTTACTCCAGGAGGATGACTGTAATGTATTGCATCCTGTTTGCTATTTTAGTAAAAAGTTAAATTCTGCTCAACTTAATTACTCGTCATAGAAAAGGAGCTGTTAGAATTGATTTTGTCCCTCCAATACTTTGGTGTTTATGTTCAATCTGCCCCTGGTTCCATTACTGTATATACTGACCATCACCCATTAAAGTTTTTGCACAAGTTCCAAAACAAGAATCAGAGACTGACACGGTGGAGCTTGTTGCTGCAGGAGTACGCCTTAGATGTCAAACACATCAAGGGGGTCCAGAATGTGTTGGCAGATTGTCTGTCAAGAGTCTGAAAATGTATCCTATACTTTCCTCCTATTGAACTCTTTTCTAGCGGTGAAGGTGTAACATCCGTACCGACCGGATGTCATGTGGCCGGACCAACCTGTTGAACGTGACTTTACAATTACCTCGTGGCAACAACTCGCTTTGCTTACGAGAGAGAGAGAGAGAGAGAGAGAAACCAGCCAAGTTTGTGTGGACGTGGAGGGGCAAACTACCGGACGAGACGGAACCAGCCCCCTTCTCCCTACTGCCCCCAACCACTCACGGGCCTCGTTCACCTGCTTTTCACCTGTAACTGGTCGACGTGTTTCCTGCCTTCTTACTGGTCCCGGCACTTGCTTCCTACCTCCTGATTGGTTAGCTAGGTCCAGGGAACGATATATAAGACGGGGATTTGATAACCCTGGGAATTTTGGAGACCCATAAACCGTTTAAAAGGCCACAATAAACCTACAACATCTTCACTCATTGTAAACGGTAACACCATCACCGATCCCAGGGAAATCACAGACATCTTCAAAGACACATGGGCCCAAGTATACCACCCACACCCTCCTGAAAGACCCGCCCAACAACACATTCGAAACATCGTACATGTTAATAATATTGCAGACAACATCTCTCACGACACACACATGAACACAGACTCACTTAACCCCGACAACTACCTCACTGCTCCCATTGTGCCTGACGAAGTTAAGCTCATTCTCTCTAAAACACGGAGGAAGGCGCCTGGTGCCACAGGAATAAACCATCACATTGTAAAGCACCTCCCAAACACATTTATTAATGCACTCACTTGCTTATACAACGCCATCCTGGCATCAGGCTACTTCCCCGTCTGCTTTAAGACCGCAACAATCATCCTTATTCCCAAGAAAAATCAAAATAGCAAAGACCCACTGAACTACAGACCCATTAGTCTACTTGAGACTCTTGGGAAGACTTTTGAAACAATCATAAATCGCCGACTCAGACTGTACCTCGAAGACGAAGGACTTCTCACTGACAAACAGTTTGGTTTTAGACCCCGCAGATCCTCCCAGGAAGCACTTAACATAATCACCAACTACATTCACATTAACAAACACTCCAGACGAGGACACAAAACAGCACTCATCACAAAAGACATCAAAAAAGCATTTGACACTGTATGGCACGTAGGCCTGAAGTACAAAATCTGCGAAAACTTCAATTTCCCCTTACCAATTAAAAAACTTCTCTGCAACTTCTTAGATAACAGATCAGCCAAAATTAAATTTTCAAATTTCTATTCAGACTCATTTCCACTCCATGCAGGCGTACCTCAGGGCTCCGTGCTCGCACCTACACTGTACATTCTCTACACTAATGACATGCCAGATCCAATCAATAATGACTCTCTCACAATTTCCTACGCTGACGACGTGACGCAACTTGTTAGGGCAACTACCATAGACGGTTTGACGAACAAAGCCAAGAGAGAGCTTGACCGAACAGCACAATGGGAACAGAAATGGCGGATTCAGGCTCATCCTCGAAAATCCTTTATCACCTACATATCCACTGGTTACCTACGTCCTAGACCACTATTCCTCAACTCCCGCACACCTCCTCCCGATCGCATCCCAGTAACTGTCTCACCCACCAACAAAGTACTCGGCCTAACCTTTGACAAAAACTTCTCTTTCATCGTCATGCAAATCAGATTATCCCCATTGCTTCAAAATCACTTCAATAACTTTTCCGTTTTCAAAATGCCTCCATCAAAACTAAAACCCATTTGTACAAAGCCCTAATTAGACCGCTACTTTCATATGCCCCACTGACCAGCACTCTTTTGGCAAACTCCCACAAAATTAAACTTCAAAGAATCCAGAACAGACCACTGAGGTGGATCCATGGAACTCGGTGGTATGAGTTCCAAACATCGGAACACTTGCATGAACTCTCCCGCATCCCTCCACTTAATGTCTACAACAACTTTCTGGCTAATAAACAACTTGAAAAACTTGAGACCTTTAATAACTTTGTCCAAATTTTTAATAATATCACTCAACCCTTCCGTCCCTGGTCGAACCTCTTGCATCCAATCAACAGAGAGGCTCCCAATCCCCTATTCACATAATAACTTTGTTACACCACAAACTCACACTCAATTTTCACCATTCCTTTTACTCACCTACCAGCCAAAATTTCTAATTCTTTCACAAATACACAATACAAACTAAAGAAAATTAAGCTCTTCATAAGACAGTGTAATCTTCTCTAGACTGCAGTTGACAACCATGCCTTGCTGCCCCACTTTAGACCCTTACCATCCAAATTGCCAGACCATCATTAAAACATTCTCCATTACCAAATTTTATATTCAATTCACCCAGACTCATCTGATTCGTCCAGACTGGTAGAGGCGGTGGGGCATGCCGGCTCGTCCACAGCCCAGCCTCCATGCCACTTTTGACCGATCAGAGCTTCTGAATCTCACTTCACCAAATTAACTTTTACCACCCAAAATTAATTATCTTTTGCCTTACCACCCATTTTTATCTCCAAGCCTTCTTGACGTGCCATACTGAGGCTCTCGGAAAATGTGTCTCAATACCAACAGTGCCTCCCCTAAACCCCCAAACTAAAATCAACAACTCACGCAAGTTGGGTTAAGCCCCGACACTCTTTATGCTCCTACTTTTTCACTTTCTCTCTTACTGCACCAATAAAAACTTCCCTTCTTTCACCCTCACCCACCTTTTCTATATTCATTCATTCATTCAATTCAAACTAGCACATTTCTAGCTGGGGAACACTAGCAGTGTGGTGGGGAGACGAGACAGACTTCAAAGGCTTGTATATTATTATGTGTTACATTGCGTCCGGGAGCGACCTCTTACACGTTAGTTAGGGATTATTTGTGACTATTAATTAACCAGTGGTTAATTACATTAACGAAAACATACACTCATTTGCTTTAAGATTTTGTGATTGGAGAAATCATTTTACTTTACTGTTTAATTTACTTGGAAAAATCATATATGTTTAATTTACGTGGATAAATCATATATGTTTAATTTACTTGGAGAAATCATATGTTTAATTTAATGGAGAGCTATATATTTTGAATTACTGTTAAATTTTGGTGATTAGAATTAATGTTTGATTCAGAGATGATTTGTGAGTGAATATTCTACTTTACATATTAACGATTAACTAACTTGATGTAAAGCTATTGTCATTCGTAATTAAGGATTAAGCCTTATATAAGTGAAATACTTACCTGACTATTATTCTTTAATTTGTACTTTAGTGAAATCAGAACGTATGCAAAACGATCCTGAAACTCTATCATAACTTTCATTGCTTATTATTTTGAGTAATTGTAAAATACCTTATTTGCGTTTATAAATGTAATTCCCTTTTATATGTGACTTTATAATATTTCCTTACCATTTTTATTTAGTCGAATGTCTTTCAGTAATAAGAATAAATAAGATAAAATACTAAAGGAGAATAATAATAACAAACTAAGAATAACGAGATAACATAGACAGAGTAAAACATTCTTTAGAGGGTTAACAAACTTAAATTAATGATATATAAAAGATCTTCATACTTTGCTGATAATCAAGATTAATTGAGATATTCTAGTGTCTTAAAACTTTGCTTGCATACGAACTTTTGTATTCGTTATAAATAGCCTATTTCATATTAAACTTTAAATGTAACTTTAACTAGTTTACTGATTAAATATAATTGAAGTGTATCAGAGTATAAAGGATAACTGTCCCAACAACTGAGCGAAAGCAAGTGACAACAGAACTAACTTTAATATTTTACGTTCTTTTGGCCTTCAGCTGTTTTGCTACACTTACACCTTAACTGTTCTATCTTCATTTATTTAGTTAACCACTTCTAAATCAAGATACGTAACAATATATATATATATATATATATATATATATATATATATATATATATTGAATTTTTGTTTAGTATCAATGAGAGAGTTGCAGGAATAATGATTAAGCTTAATAAATTTTATAAAGTAAAAATAATCTAAGTATATGCACCAACGGCAACACATGATGATGAAAACATTGAAAAGTTCTATGAAGATGTAGAAGACGCTATGAAAAGGCATAACACTCAATTCACATTTGTGATCGGAGACTTTAATGCCAAAGTAGGTCAACAAAAAAGTAGGTGAATCAGTTATAGGTAACTTTGGAATAGGTAACCTAAATGACAGAGGAGACACTCATGTAGAATTTGCAGAACGAAACCGGTTTAAGATCATGAATAAATTATTTCAAAAGAAAGCTAGTAGGAAATGGACATGGAAAGGTCCTAAAGGAATAACCAAGAATTAAATTGACTTTATCCTTACTGACAAACCAGATATTGTGAAAGACGTTACAGTACTGAACAAAGTGAACGTCGGAAGCGACCAGAGAATGGTGAGATGTTGAGTAGGGTTAAATATCAAGAAAGAAAGAAAGAAAGAAATAAGCTAGTTAGAAGTACCAAACCAAACTTATGTACACTGCGAGAAAGGACTGAAGAGTTTAACATAGATATTCGAATATACAGTATATTCGCAGTTGACTGATTTAGAGGAGACAGTAGAAGAAATGAATGAAAACTTTACCAGAATCATAACAGAAGCATCTTTATGTGTAGCAGGCAAGAGCACTTGTAGTAAACTCTCAGAAGAAACGAAGGATCTTCTGAAGAAGAGAAGGAATATGCCAATTATAACAGACAGAGATAAGATTGAAGCAGCGGAAGTAACCAAGATCATCAACAAGAAACAATATGAAGATATCCGAACATTTAATATGACCAAAATTGAAGAGACTCTAAGAAATGGTGGAAGTATGAAAGCAACCAAGAGAAGGCTTGGTACAGGGAAGAGTCAAATGGTCAGCCTAAGAAAGCCAAATGATGAAGTAACTAACAACAGAGATGAAATAATCAAGGTAGCTGAAGAATTGTATACTAAGCTATGCAAAAGCGAGGACAGACTCAAAGACATTATTCCTGAGCATGTAAACATTGATGTACCAGTACCCACGGTAACAATAGGAGAAATTAGGACT